>JAOEHT020222033.1:0-10966 GCA_025448195.2 Parazoanthus atlanticus | reverse complement strand
ATAATAATGAAATTATGGTGGGGGGGGGGGGGGGAGGGGCGATTTGCCCTCCCCTAGTCTTCCTAGCGCCAAAAATAGCCCAGCCGGGATTGGGTTAACGAGATGTTTATTACATGGCTTTTATTTTATTTTGAGATGGAAACTACTAAAGAGCTCAAAATGGACTTTTATTTGTAACGGAAAGACAAGAAGGATGTACAGAGTCAGAGATGTCAGACCAATTTCTTGCTTTTCATGAATAAGAGTCCTGCCGACCAAAAAATAGGAGGTGGCAGTTGTCAGTTGGAAAAAAGCTATAAGGTTAGAATTCTTGCTAATTCCTACAATACACATAGTTTTTATGTAATTATTATGTAGCAGTTTTAATTTGTCAAATTTGTTCTCAGTCAAAGCAAAATTTTTGATGGACAGCAATTTTTTGTAGTAAAGCAGTTTGTGTCGATCATTTTCGTTAGGTATATTTTCTAAAGAACAACTAATAAACTTGAAAACTTGTTTGGTTTGCAATGAAGTGGATTTTGGATTAAAACTGAAGAGGTTTGTTATGTTATATTCCTGAATAAAATCTGTAATATCCCCTACTTTTGTATTACAATGTAGAACAAAGCCTTCCTTACTGTCACAAATTATTTGTGACAGTAAAGAAGACTTTTTTCTAATACAGTATCAAATTTCCAAAAGCATTTCCTTAAAGGAGTGTTTGTGCCAACAGACAGCATTTATATACCGGAAATTATCAAGAACACTCAAGATCCTTTTTACGGAGGAAATATTTATAAAAAGTTATAGCATTGAGGATTACAAGCAGGCATGTCCATACCAGTAGCCATGGAGATCTTGCTTGATTGTTTCCACCACAAAGTTTCAAATTGTCTTGTCTCCCAGTGGAATCGTTTCAGTGTTTTAGTGGAGTTTTCTTTCTTAAAATAATAGGAACTTAAAAAATGTAGGATTTAGAGCGATGTCTAGTTGTTGACTGCTGTCCAGTCAAAAACTTTAATTTGTACAAAATGGCTAGTTCGACTGCTTTTCTTTTCTAAACTGACAAAGCAATACAGACTATTTTAAGCTGATACAGCAAGTCAGGTTTTGTCGTTGTTGACAATAACATTTTTGTAGCCCATTTTTTGCCACAGTGTAATTATTTCTACTTTTTTCATTTCTTTTTCTAGTTTTAATAACTCAAGGGAAGGCTTCTTTTGTCAAAAATAATGTGTTTGGCCATTTCATTTGTAAAAACTGCCAAACAATGTACTGATGAAGCAAAACCACAAGAAAACAAATGTAACAAGTCTGTATGGGGTCCGTACCATAAGTTACAGACCTGGAATTGACCAATCAGATCTAGCAAATTCAGCCAGCCATATAACAGTAGTTATTATTTAACTTTTTATGCCTGGACTTGTATATTATTTTGCGTCATGTTTGCTCATACAAAGATCAGGTTAGACCGGCTTCAAATGAAATTAGACCTGCTTTGTCAAACACTGGCTACACCCCTTGAGTCATGTATGTGGATCAAAGCAGCCTTACCCTTTACATGTCTGACAAATGACACTTTTGCTCAACTGCAGTTTTGTAGTCTTCCCATTGTACAGGTCTTCCAGTGTCACTCTAAAACAAAATGATGCACAACAACAGGGGTATCAATATGTTTGAAGAGGGCAGGTACCAATGGCAGAATAGGTGGGCAAAATCAGACTCGAGGTGAATTTCCAATTTTTTTTTGTACTACATGTACAACTTGCATTTGAGCTTCATTTTGCCTTTTTTGAGCCCTAAGGGAAAACAAGCAGGATAAGCAACATTATTTTTTTACTTGTTTTTCTGCCACGGTAAAATCAGTCTGGATCACTTGCATAATCTAGTTCCAGGCTCCTGCAAAATGTTCCAGACACGGCAGTAAATTTCTGCTTTGATTTGAGAAACCAAAGAAATAGTTTTTGTTTACTCACATGCAGATATTTTTGTGCAGTAGTGATTGCCCACTAAATTTTGGTCAACTTTTCTTTCATTTCAAAAAACAGTCAAAATGAGATTTCAATTTTATTCTTATTCTATTTCTGAAAAATTCATGCCAGCAGTATCGTAAACCAAGAAATATAAAAAGTCTGGCCTAATGTTTAATCCATTCTGATAATCGCTCCTTCATTAGTTTGATTCTCAATTCCCCGCAGTTTTCCAGCCACTACTGGTGAAAGGGTTAAAAATTTTAAAAATTACATGACTGTACAAGATAAAGTGTTTTTCTTAAAGCTTGGGAAATGGGGTACACTGAGTGGGAAAGAAGGTACACCTGGGTTTAAGGTCATTGACTGCCAAAGGCGTGAGCATCTAGAGGGGTCTGGGGGCATGCTCCCCCAGAACATTGATAAAATCTAGAGTCCTAGAATTACATTTTTGTGCATTTTGGGGACCAATTTCTTAAGAAGTGCAGCCTTAAAATACTGTACCAGGCTTTTCTGTAAGAACTTCAAGGTACAACTTTGCACGCTGTTTACAATAATTTAAAGTACCATGCACTTTTAGTTCATTATATGCAGGTTAGAGTTGTGATGAAGTTAAATGTTGTCTTTGGTGACTTTTATAAAATTGCCAGATGTCATTGCTGGGAAAGAGCGGTACAGCCACCGGGGAAAGTTGGTACAATTTAATGGTTTACCGGCCTTAAGAAAAATACTGAACATGGATTGTATAGACCCAAGACAAATACAAGTGAGCTTACGCCAACATTGCCCAGCCAAAACACAAGCATGGGTTTCAAAACAAGGTGTTGCACGTTGCAAGCAACGTTTACTTATCTCATATCTGACACCTATTTTTAACCACAGTTTTACTCTGTCTGTGTGAGTAACTCTAGCCCTCGATAAACCTCCAACTCCTACTCTGCCTGTTCTCCAACTCCTACTAGTTCATCTTTTTGAAACCCCTGACAAGGACAGGAACTTACTTGAGGGGGTGGTACAGATCTTCACCTCTTCTTCTTTGTGGTCGGCGATGGCCACCCATGCCCATCCCTGAAGATGAACATGTTACTCTATAATTAATATCTAAGAAAGTACTGCTACCACATGTCATCAAAAACTGTACATATCTTGTGCATCATTATCAAGCAGATGACATGTACATACTAAATAACTCTTAGTTTAGCATGAACATTCTCAAACTTACATGTATGAGTATGCATGTTTCAACATCACTGTATTTTGGTCACATGCATGGACTTTTATACCCAATGAAGCACCAGATGAAAATCCCATTAGTGTTTGGATGTCTTTAGAAACACATGTGTGTTTTTAAATCTCATCTCCTTTTAAACTGTCTTACAATTATTTTAGAAGTGATTTTTCCCTTTATTACTTAATTTAACTTACAAAAACCAAATCTCTGTATTTGCCCATCTCACACCATCACTGACTCTTTTATAAATATTTCTTACACTTTTTTCATACCACAATTGTTTGTGGCAATAGAACACACCCTTGTGTACTACCATTCTCTAGATCAGCCTCCTCACGTTTTTCATGATAGCCAAAATGATATCTCTCAAACTTGATTATTTGCCAACTTATCTTCTAAACCTAATCTGACTGCTTTAACAAAATAACGTGACAGCTGGACAATGTGCTTCCCCATCCCAAGTCATGCACATACAAGCAATGTTATCAACTGAAATGACTTCATTTGGACATGTATATAAATCAGTGACTTTAGACATGTAAATATTTCACTCTTAAAATATTTTCACTTTTAAATTAACAGCATGAAAATTTGTAACCAATAAAATTTGAGACTGCATTGGTCAGAAATGCATATTAAAATGGTTTCACTTGCTATTTGGTTTTAATACGGGAGACATTTGGTAGCACATAAAATGCCAGGCCAAGGACTAAGAACTAACTCTTAATTCAAATTATAAACAACAGTAACTACCAACATAATCTGCCCTTGAAATATGTGTACCAAAAAATACGGTTCCATGAAAGAGTAATGCTAAGCAGTCGGAAGATTTATATTCATGACAAAAAGAATTGTTTTAAAACTGTAATGAAAATGGCAAACTATATATTACTATTATCAATAAATTGAAAATTTGAAGGAATGCACTCAAACTGATTTAATATCAGAAAATATAATTATAAATTCAGAGTCAATACTGGGAGATGAACCCACATCCTCTGATTACCAGACAAGTCACTTTTTCTTCCAATTATGCATTTACCAAGAAATTTTAGTTGTTTACACATTCTCGAAAAATTCACATTAAAAAACAATATCAGCCTGTTTATTACTGGGCAGATTCACCTTTAAGTGTGTGTCTGGGCACACCGGTACATACATATTATATAACAGGAACCTCGTTAACATTCCTGAGTCACTGGCAATTTATACCCGTCATTGCATAGAAAACACAAAACAATATCAATCATCATATTCACAGTTTTATGAGTTCAACATTAAAACATAAAAAATGGAGAAATTGTTCAAGCCTCCCTTCCCTCCCCCTCCTGGCCCAATTAACATTGATTTCCATTCCCAGTGCCGCCAGTCGGATTCCTCTCAATTGGGAGAAAAAAAATATCAAGTCAAAATATATGTACAGGGAAACTTGAGAAAATACACTGAACAGCACAAATTCTGTAGTTTTATCTCAAAACCTCTTTTTATCAGGCTGCCAATTAATCTCAAAATCTTTTTATCTGGCAACCAACTAAATGGCAGCAAAGAAACATGTCAAAGTTGTCACGCTTCAGGCTTGTTTAAAAAACATGTTACCACACTGCTAAGAAGTTAACCATTTTAAAATAACTTCCTCATCTTACAAAAAAATAAATATATTTAAATGTCCTTTCTCAAAAAAGTTAAAGTCACAAAAATGAGAAAGTAATAAAGACTTTTAATTGGGTACTTTTGTAGTTGATTGGAAACTGCCGTGCTTCCCAATCAGCTGTGAAGGATAGTACAACAGGAACTTTGTTAAAATATTTCACTAGCACAGTTGATTTTTCAAAAACTTTGACGGGATTTGACATAAAACAAAGAAGACTTCACAGATCGATGCAGAAAGCTGCACCCCATCACATAGGGGCCCTCACAAAAATATACATTTTAAGTTTACAGGCATTAAAAGCAGTAGGACCGAAAACTGTGGGGTGCTTTCTCCTTTAAAAATTAGAATCTTCCCGATATTATCCAATCGCTCCTAGCAACAAGTTTGGGAAATGAAAATTCAGAATCGCAGGGGAAACGGAATCCTTTCGCAAGCTCTCGAGCCAACTATACGTGGTTCAGGAATTATTATAAAACAGTAGAGAATGTTCTAGTCTGATTCCTGAAAATCTATTGCCGAAGCATACTTCCGGTTTCGCTGTTCAAGTGGACTGAAATATCCTTCCCATAAACTTCGCCAACACACAAACTTTTCTCTTTTCTTGGAGGATCGTGATGTTTCCACAAGACCATTTCCTGTCTTGTACACAGGTTTTACATGTTTTAATAATACCGGGTGAACTGTATTTGATATTTAAAATGAATAATTTCTTACCTCCGAATAATCCGCCACCGCCGCCAAAAATATGAGAGAGGATATCGTCAAAGCCGGCTGAGAAGTAAGAGAATGTATAGTTACGTACTTGAAATCTTTATGTCTGTCAATCTATTGGATATTAGACTTGTCATTCGACGAAACGACTGCCGCCACCAAAGCACACGCAATCTTCCCATAACACCTCTATTTTAGGCAGATAAAGCAAGCAACTAAGTAAAGAAGAGTCTAAAGTATTCCGTGACTTTGAGGGAAATCGAGAACATTCGTGAAGTGAAGTTAAAAAGGCACAAAATACGAAGAATTTATACCTGCTCCTCCGACACCTTCTCGAAGTCCTTTTTCTCCATATCGGTCGTAAAGATCCCGTTTTTCTGGATTTGATAAAATATCGTAGGCAAAGCTGATTTCCTTGAACTGTAGAGTATATAAAAATGGATCAGAACTCTTTCTCTCTGGCAAAATAATGAATGATTAGATCAAATATACTTACATGTTCTCCAGCCTCGGGATTCTTATCCGGGTGATACTCTTTCGCTAGCTTTCTGTACGACTAAATTTTCAAACAAATTACAGATTGTTACGCACGTTATACCTCAGTTAGAGAACAGAAAAATATTAGAATATATCTAAAAGATTTCACTAGAACCCTAGTTTTGTTAGTCGTACCTTTTTGATCTCAACATCACTGGCATTTGGACTCACTTGTAAAATATCGTACAACCTCGTGTCCGCCATGTTGAGCAATCAAACAGCAACTGTTCTGTGACCGGCTGCAAAGCATGACGTCACAACAAACTCATCTCCAGGACACGCAGCCAAACAACCCCGCCACGCGCCGCGCGCGTCGATTGCTGATTTTTTTAAAATATCTCTTCAACACTTCACTGTGTCACGAAAAGAAATTCACGGTATAAATAAGGTGTTAATACTAAAAAAAATTATACAAGATTAGCTGCAAATGGTTTTATTGTCGTCCTCCTAACAAAATTAGTAATTTTAGCGGGAAAATTTTGTGAATCAAAGATGCGTGCACTTTGACAGCGCGAAATTCTACTGACACATTTCTGAAAAGCGGCTTACTACGCCAATTTTTGTCATCCAGGTGGCAAGGATACCGTTTGCCAAAAATACGTTTAATTGCAAATAAATCTCTCTGACTAATTATGCTAAAGACCACAGGAATAAATGGAAAACTACAGCCCTTTTTATGTCGATTTTCCGATCAACACAGGTGGAGAACAATATTGGCAAAACATATTTCGCTTACAAATGAGTTTTGTAACTAATTGCTTTGAAGATTTAGAGACAAATGGTAAGTCAGCGTTCTTACCTCTTTTGTTCACCCTACACTTTGTCTAGATGTTGAGTTCAAACCCCCAGGGGCACACGAAACTTATTTCTCGGTTACAAACCGAACTAAACGTTTGCTAGAATGATTTAACAATGGTCTGTCTTTCTGTTATGAAGAGGGGTTCTTGTTTCAGCCAGAAACACCACAAAACTAACAACTTTCGTGTTTCGTGCAACTTGAATTCAGTTCGGATGCTTCCCAAATGAGCACTTCCTTGATGCACGCAGTTTCCGAAGTAAAAAGCTTTTTTAACTTTTGTTGAAACTTTGCGTAACAGCTTCGTTATAGTTGTTACAAGACCGCTAGATGAATGACACACAGCATGTACGAATTTCTGGATCGGTAACAGAAAGCGAAATTGTGATCAGCTGTAGCTAGATGAATGTGTCTTGCCTGTTTCTATAAAACTGTATTCTTCGAAAAAGATTTTTTGCCAGACACATTACTAAAGAGTGCCAGAAGACAGATCATATCTCTTTGTATATTTTTATACTATAGTCTATAAATTATAAATTTATATAGCTAATGTAAATAAGACACAGACAGTTTGACTGTAATAAGACTGAAAACTCATGTACTTCAAAATTACTAACAAGCCATAGCAGTTTAGAAAGAGCGGAATCACGCGAAACTGAAAGTCGAGCGAAATGTCATAATTCCATTCTTGTATGCTTTTTCGTTATTTTCAGAACGTTTCATCTAATCTGAAACACAAGTATATAGAAACTTTTTGTTCAGCCGCAATATATACTTCGGTAAAAGTAAACAGTAATCATTTATCAAGCTTGGAACTCCGCAAAGTTCAGCATAAAGGCATTACAGCGAATGCGGCGAAATCTTAAATACCCTTCCACTTGAAGTGGGCGCATGCATTTTACTGCATAGGTGAGAGGAACCAAAATATACATGTAGAAAGTTTTACACGTCACAAAAGCGTATTTAACGCGACAGTTTTCTTCAGCGGTTCAAGAATTATCATGCAATCGTTAGTTTTGAAGTAATTCTAAATGTTCCTTGCAAAATTGAACAAATGGTAGGCCTGCGACGCTAAAGAATGCCTAATTTGAATTTCAAGACTCAATTCAAGAGAGCGACCGGAATCAGGAAGATCTCCCGGCTTTGCATTAACAAGAACCAATATGATGAAGAAGAAGCAAATTTGTTTACTTAGTAACCCGCTTGTGAGACTTACAATAAGATAAACTGTGATTTCCTTGGCATTCAACAAATATCAGTCAAACTTCGAATTTTGAGGCAATGAAAACATTGCATGTGCGACACACGTAATTGCAGCTTTACACAGCTCCACTGATATCGTTAATGTCTTGAATTTTCTCAACTTGGGCTTTTATTAAGTTCTATTCAATTAAGATTGATAAAACTTTGCCTGATATTGCGATTTGTAATATATAAAACTGCAATTACAACTAGCCAGTCAAGTGGTTGCCTGGAGCTATCGCTGGGTTTCCTTTGGCTGCAGCTCCAGTGTAAATTTGGTGCATTAGTGCAGACTTAATAACGTTCTTATTATTTTGACAAAAACATGTTTCTCTCCTACTGAGCCTATCGATCTTGTTACAATCAGGGCAATATGCTATCAAAAATTTGTATTTAGTAACACAATCGGGAGTAATAAATCATTAAATGGTTGCTGGACTACATTTCTAATGTTTTAATAAGCCCCAAACTAAAAGCTAGAACCGAAACCGTGACGCCATTTCACGAAGCTGCTTCTCTCTTTATTTGCTTCTAAACAATCTTTATCGCTAGTGTTTGTAGGACGAAGGAAGGTGTATTGTTATGTGAGAGAAGCCGCTAGAGATATGATAGTTCGTGTGGTTTCATTTTGTAAAGTAAATTATCAACAAAGTAAAGGGGATCGGATGGTCCCATGGAGCTCAGCTCTGGGATACAACTCGGTATTTTCGTGTGGGACTTTGCAGTCTCTTTTGTCTGATGTCACAGATCCTCAGCCTTTTCTGAACTGCTTTAGTTTCATTCGTTTTTGGCTGCCTCAGCTCGTGGTTATAAGACGTCTAACTGGACGTAACTGATCGACAAATATTGAAACAAAGCCGGGCCGATATGATGTCCGTACACATAATATTTGTTCACTGATGTATGTTGATATTTTACCTGTAATGTATCATCAAGATTCTAAACTAAAGGCATGACAGTCGCTTCTATGAGGCATAGTTTTAAATTGTCAAAGAAAAAGCAAATTTATGCCAACTCATGCAGGACCTAACCTTGATAAGCTGACGATGGAACAGATTACGGAATTTTTGTTACTAGTCTATTTTTAGCGGAGCCAAGTAAAAGCAGCGACTGGTACTTCTTATGATTACGATTGTGGTGTTTTGTATGTTAGACCTTCACTGTAGAATTAGTATCTGGTCCGTGAGATATCTTAGGCTCGATTATTTAAACAAAGTCAGAACCTGAATTTAAATGCGTCAGAAATAATAATTAGACACTGGCCTGCTAAAATTTAGACTTCGAATATGTGCTGAGATCAACAGAACGTCTATGTACAACATCATTTTAATACGAATATTTTTTGTTTGTTTCGAGATTTGAAACTTGGTCCCAGTCCTCCTGTTAGCTGATGGTGATTGGACCAGGTTTCTGTATCATATGAAATATGAATATCATAAAAACGATCTTTCGTGGGTGTCGCCACGGGCTTTTTAACATTAAGGCAAAATTTTAAACTCAATCTATACCGCTACCGAGTCGAACCCCTCCACACGGAAAAAATTATAAACAGACACGTCATTATCCGATAATGACTTGTACTCATTTGCTTGAAACACGGAGACCTCGCTAATAGGAACCACGGACATTTATGCAGCTAAACTCCGGAAACCAATTTTTATATACACTCCATATATACTGCTCCTTTAATAAATTATATTTTTCCATTGCCCATTATTGCTTTGTTATTCACACAGTGTGTTAAGTGTAAGCGTAACATACAAGAAGTTCAGCCGATCAAGTTTCTGTACTCTTCAAACTATTGATATCCAAAACTCCTAAATAGTCTTTAGATAACTTCACTCTATTCTGGAACTATCACTTTTGACATCATCTTGCTTCCCAACTGCTTTCTTCGAAAGATTGATGAACTTTGTCATTCAAATAGAAACACACTCACTGGAGTTTGATGTTTATAGTACTTTTTGGCACACCATAGAGCTATCGTGGCAACTAGAGATTATAGCCAAGGTAGTAGTAAGTAGTAACAAGCTTTATTGGCATGATGCTAATTGTTACATATTGCCAAAGCATTTACAAAGATACAATAATATACTACAACGCGAAACCTCCATAATAGGTTAACCCCCGTCTATAACTCCGCTTTGTCACTTGGTGGTATTCAAGAGGTTCGACTGTAACTGCCCATCTTATAAAACCTATTTGAAAGACTAGTTGTAACAGTCAACCTATTTTGAGTTAAAAACATAAGACGCATGGCCCAGCGTTCAAGTTGCCTAGAAAGAACTATTTACAATACTAATGGCATCTGGACTGATCATTATCTGTGGTCGTTGCAGTGGTAAAGAACTCTGACCTATTGAAATGATTAAAATGTTTGGTGAAAGAGCCATTTAGTCTTCAACTGTTTTTGAATGAGTCAACAGACCAAAAACCATGGCCAAAACCACAATTCCCTGACTTTTGCTACTTTTAAAAATTCACTGACTTTTCCAGACTCCGGGGACAACCCAAGTATTGTAACATAGTTAGTATATACAATTGTAGCATGGTAGTATAATGATACAGTAGTATAGTATATAGTATAGTAGCATAGTAAGATAGCAGTATAGTAGTATAGTAATATAATAGTATAGTAGTGTAGTAGTATAGTAGAATAGTAAGATAGCAGTAGAGTAGTATAGTAGTACAGTAGTACAGTAGTTTAGTAGTCTAGTAGTATAGTAGTATGGTAGTATAGTAGCATAGTAAGATAGCAGTATAGTAGTAGAGTAGTAGAGTAATATAGTAGTAGAGTAGTAGAGTAGTTTTGTAGCATAGTAAGATAGTAGTATAGTAATATAATAGTA
>JAOEHT020221934.1:0-10966 GCA_025448195.2 Parazoanthus atlanticus | reverse complement strand
CTAGCTCCCTACCTACCTACCTACCTATCTACCTACCTACCTATCTACCTCCCTACCTCCCTACCTACCTACCTACCTACCTACCTACCTACCTATCTACCTACCGACCTACCTACCAACATACATACATACATACCTACATACCTATCTACCTACCTACCTACATACATACATACATACATACATACATACATACATACATACATACATACATACATACGTACGTACATTTATTATTTGGCAAAGATACTTCGCACGTTCTGATTGGTTCTTGAGCGGTCTGGATCCCCCCTAATGCCCACGAGCATTACGGGTTATTGTTAATGACCTACCCACGGGCATAGCCGGATGTGCGAAGTAAAGAATTTCCGCTTGTACGGTGTTATTGTCGTTCTTTTTAAAAAAATGCCATATAATAATATACTTATTAACCTCGAACGTTCGGTCTTGACGCATTGACCTCGCTATCCCTCGGTCAGTACAGCAAGGCCTCAGTTTTATATTTCCCGTATAGACCTCACTCTCGGTTAATAATTAGTTAATACTACACACATCCATACAGGCTGAAACTGGCACTTGTACTTACACGGCTGTAACGTTTCAGACCGGCCAAGATTTGGTTGACATAATCGACTCCGTGCTTGACGCAAACAACAGCGTACTGGCGGAGAGTCAGAAGACAAGTGGGACAGCTAGCAAGTAAGACATGGAACAAAAATTTAAAAAGAATACAGTTGGAGATACGTTTTGCTTAGGAATGAAGGAAAATGTTATGAATTCTCACGAATCACTAGCTTTAAAACGTGATAATGAAGAAACTCTGAGCTGGATTTCTTGTCCTTATAAAAAAAATAAGTCCCTACTGAATCATGATATTAAATTGTAGCGATTGCCATTATTTAGCTAAATACTGAATGACGAGTAGTGCGTACAGTTCAAAGAGCAAGTATTCATAAATTATCTTAATTATTGAACTGAAACCTAGTTATTAGCCCATTCTCGTATGTTTGGGAGGGAGGAAGCGGGATTGCTATATCGATTCAGCGTCTATTTTAGTCTTTGAAATCCTTGGTTTATTTGGAAGTGGGCTTGTTTTCAACTTGTACTTTAGTATTTTATTGTTTCGAATTGAAAGAAACTGAAAGAAACAGTTGACAATTTATTATGCAGAGATTTACCCCTGACACTTTTAAGATCGATAAAATAGTTTTACTTTTATACGTCTGTTTGTCTATACTCTAAAAAACAGACGAGGGAAATAGTTATAGATAACAAAAGTAATCGGTAACTATTGGTGTTCGATACAGCTTTTCCACACAAGAGAGATCAGAAAAATAGTTATCGACAACTAACATGGTAACTTCCCTAACTACGCATGACAATTTCATTCCCAGGACGTCGCAAATTGGTTTAGTTGTCGATGATTATCTCACAGACGGGAAAAATTAGTTGTCGATAACAAAACAGCCATGTTAGTTATCGATAAAGTATTTTTCCTTTTTGAAAGGAAAACTCATTAGTTGTCGATAACTAGATTTTTGACAATTTGTTATCGATGACATGGGACACACACGGGAATCTTTAGTTATGAATTTTTTTTGTTGTCGACAACTATTTCCTTCGTATGTGGAGGCCCTTAGTAGACTTAAATTTTATATGTTTTGCAGCTCATAACTAGTTTTAACTTAGGTTTTAAATTAATTGTTTTTATGGATTATGTAGTTTTTATAACTAATTTTTCTTAGATTTTTTAAAATTTAAGAATTTAAAATTGTTAGTTTTAGTACTAGGGCTGTAACTACGTGCCCTACCAAAATATAATGTTGTTGTTGTTGTTGTTGTTGTTGTTGAATTTGGCAAGTAGTGCTAACTAGTCACGAGTTAAGCTTTTGTCTACCAAGATTGTACAATGCAGTCGTGGTTCTAACCAATGGGATTTCTCTCCAATGACCAGATACGTGGCGTTGATTGAAACTATAGCTACAAATCTGACGATTCCCGCTGGTAATACATCACGTGAATTACTTTCCCCAAACCTCCTCATCAAGGTTGTGCTTCCTAATATGGCCACCTTCACCAAACATGGGTATCGCCTTGCCTCGCGGGCAGCTACATCGCAGGTCGGTGACTCACTAACAGCGGACACGATTTCTACGAGTGAACTACCTGCAGGTCAGGTTCAGACTGGAATATTTCTACCCCCAGGCATGGCTAGACGGTTTGACAACACGACAGGCTCTCCCGTTAGGTTCGCTCTTACTATTTATCAGAACCATAAGTTGTTCCAGACTGTCTCGGATGATTTGGAGACGGATGAAGATGATGGAGTATCCGAAGGATGGTCTGTGAACAGTCGGGTGATCTCCAGTTCTGTAGTTGGCCTACCTATGCGTAACTTGACAGAACCCGTTGTCACAACATTCCAACCTCTGGAGCAGAGTGATATGTTTCCTGTGTGTGCCTTTTGGGACTTCAGTGCAAATGGTAAAGACAATCTCCCAGCCATTGATAGTAATAATGATATTTATTTCCATTAAGCAAATTCAGTTGAGACTTTCACACATGACGTCTTCAACACGGACAAAGTGACTCTTTGTTCACCCCGCCGGCACGCGAGGTTATTTCCTTTTCATATATTCCGTTGACACGCGACGGCAAGGCGTGCAGCTTTGATTTTATTTTAGACAAAAAACAGACAAACATATAAATAAAAATTATAAACTAAAAAGTATTGAAATTATGTAATGACTAATAATAACAAAAGAAATTGCATTAAATTTTCCAATAATATTACTAAACCACTAATGGTTTACGGAAGAGCAATGTATTTAGTATTTTCCAAAGTTTCAATTTGTCTATAATTCTCAGAAACTGTTTCGAGCTTACGTTAAATGGCTTTGATGGTTGAGATTCTGTTATACAGCCAAAGAAAGCCGTCCTTCTTGACGCCGTGGTGAAACTATTTTGGCCTCCATGTTTGCTATTAGGTATAGGACATTTTCACGATGGCGTCATATACTACAACTACCAGAATGCTTTGCCAACATTCTTTTGTAAGATAATTAGTACCAATTGTTCTACTATTCTCATGAGGGAATAAAAATTTGAATGAGAAATTCTTGTAGTTGTAATCAATTGATTCTATCATGCAAATGTCATATTCAAAGGTAAAAATCTTCATTGCAAATGGTTACATAATGTGTTTTTTCGTCTAATGCCAACAACAGGTGGCCGCGGTAACTGGTCTACAAAGGGCTGCAAGTTTGTCGCCAAGTCGTCAGGCAGGATCACGTGTCACAGCGATCACATGACCAACTTTGCGGTATTGTTCACAGCTCATGGAGCCCAGTCCCCAAAGGTAGACGAGTTGCACGCCCTAGCTCTGAGTATTATCAGCTATATTGGTTGTGCGATATCTCTGCTGGGGGTACTGTTGACGCTTATTACGTATGCTTCCTTCAGGTGAGATGGATTTGAAATCAAGTCCGAGTTTCGACTCTTTCTTTGTTCGCTTTCGATTGGACGTCATCTTTCAAATGGCGGGTCTCCTAAATGATGCCAAGAAACTTGCTTCCTTAATTGCTTGCGGCAGAAAGTTAGAAAGAACGGTTACCGAGTATCGAAATGTCCTCTTAAGGGGCGTTTCACCTGAAACTTTGTTGGTGATTAGGAGGATTGGAGGGAGAATTAAGAAGGGAAAAAAGGTTTTAGAACGCAACAAACACTGTTCCTAAGCGAGCGAGTGCCACTCTTCGGATATTATAGCATACAAGCTGGTGTTCGTCCATTAAATATTAACTCCAAAAATTAATATTAAACTTACTTAAAATCTAAACAAACCAAAAATTCCTTCAAAATCAACAACTTTTCCACCCTCTTATCTCCTCCCATTCATCTCCAAAAATTTCCAAAATATTTGTGAATTCGCATCAACTATGGTACTATGTCGCTATGATTCAAAATTTTGATTCTTTAAATTGAAGCCGAGATATCGACATAACATGACGTACTTAAGCGCGAATTTCGATTTTGGGTGAAACGTCCCCTTAACTCAGAAACTGGGGTATGCTGTGGAGATAACATCCGGATCCTCGGCTAAGAACACATTATTGCTCTCAAACAAAACTTTAGTTTTGTCTTAGTCTGTATATGCAGTTGAAAATCGATAATTTTATTCACAGACCTAACGCCAATCAATTCAGTTTTACTATTTCTTGACCCGTGATGAATTTCCTGCCTGCAGCCATCTTGAGTGTGACGTATGATGGTTACAGTGCCTGACTCCACTCCCAGTGTGTGTAACTTATCGTCAACATTACAGCTTGGCAATTCTGAATTACGAACACGCAGCTCACGAGGTCGAACCAAAAGGCGCCTCTGGCAGCCGCTATACGGTCGTTGTCTGACCTCGGAGCACAGCCTACAGCCAGTTGGAATGAGCTGTATGTAGGTGACAGACCATAACATCAGGATTACCCCCTACTCTTCGAGAAGTGCGTGGCTTCTTTTAAGTCCCCCGATAGAACGTCGAGAGACTAGACCAACGGCTTAACGTCCCTGTCCATGGACGGTGTGGCGAAAGAAGGTCGCACAAAGTTCAACCTTTGACCAGGTCGGGGACTGAACCCGGTGCCTTCTGGTTGGCAGTCGGAGGTCTTACCAACTGCGCTAACCTCGCAAACTATAGCAACATTATAGGTTTCAGCTAGGTAGGTGGTAAGACTTTATTTTGAACACGCTTGCTCCGTCAACTAATGCTGATTTCCACAAGGGGCGTGTGGAATTAAAAGTATAAAAAAAGTATAAAACTGATCTATAAAAATTACATTAATAATACTAATACTACTACTGACATCTAGTAATAGCAATGGCCTATAGTTAAGAGGTTTGTATTAGGTAAAAGTGTGAGCATTTAATTCTTTAGTAAAAGAGTTGATGCTATCACATTTTCGGCAAGCTTCTGGGATTGAATTCCATAATTCGGCCCCGTTATAGCTGAAACTTTTCTTCATAAATTCTGTTCCAGGAAGCGGAAAAGGAAGCTTTCTCCAAGAGTGCCCTGAAGAGCACTGAACTGCGTGAAAGTTCTGCTTAGCCCAGCAGTACAAAACAAATTGTTAAGATTTTATCAGGATAGCTTTGAATTGTGTGGGTTTCAAATGGAATATTCATTGCAAAAGGTACTATCAGTGATAGTGCTGTGTCCTTCAAAGTTTGTAAGATAATCGCCTTTTATATTCTAACGAATCTGAATCAAATGTGGAGCAATTTCTATGTGTTTCGTACTCAAGTTAGATCTTTCGAGGCACGAAAATCAATGCCAATTATTATTAATTTCCAGATTTCTTAATCCCATATCACGGAGAGAAATCCCGTCCATTCAAATTTTGTACTCGAGCTCACTGCGCACTCGTGGTGACTGAACACCGACATTTCGCCAGTTCTCCAGAAGCCTGTTTCCGTAGCGTCCGCATGTGTTACTAAAAATAACACTTTTTGAAAATTACATATCCCAGGCCCTACCTCTTAATACATATGTACGACTGCAGGGAAAAGCAAAGTACTTCTTGCGATTGAAGGAATAAACAACAAGAAATTGCTTTAATTTTTGCTACTTTTAGCATACATTATTAGAGCTACACAGAACAAAAAAATATGGAGGCGGCCTCGAAAAAAAGAAGCGGGCGGAGACGCTTAACATTCGTTTCTTTTTTTTTTACTTGGCTTTATTAAGCTGCTTCACACTAGACTTGGAGTGCACGTGAAACAATTAATCTTGGAGTGTGAACGACAATAATTGTCACACTCCAGTGCATTTGAGTTCTCCTTCGCTTTGATGGGATCATGTGGACTTCAAAGAGGCCGAATTGCACTTCAAGTGCAGTTTTTGTCATCTTGTGTTGCGCGTTTTTGAACCAATTCAAAAACTCGCAACATGTTGCCGAACCCAGTGTTGCGCAGAAAATCGTCCCCGGTGACATGTTACACGGGGATCGATTTTCCACGATACGGTGTTGCGCGGAAAACCGTGTAACACGGCCTTTCTTATACAGACTATCGGCTTATATTCCAAAAGCTCCGTAATTATACTGCACGATAATTTCAACTGATAACCAATCTGTCTCAAGTGAAAAAATGTCAGGCTCGTGTTATTCTAGAATTGTTGGTACTAAACGGAAAAGCCAGAAAAATGAAAATCTTTGGCTGACAAACAAGGGGACTGAATCGGTAGGGAAAAATTCAGCCGTTCCCTGCCGTTTTTGTTTAAGAAAGACTACAGAGTTTGTGCGAGATATTTTGGAATAATAACAAAATTAGCTGGAATCAGCAAGGAAGTTTTGACGGAAGCTTTTCGTTTGCTATTCAGACATGGTGGAAATCTGTTTTCTGTTGTTGTTCCAAGTGACAATAGTTACAGCGTATCTAATTCTAGACTATTCGGAATACCCAAAGCACACGTCTGCATCAGGCTTTGTCATCAATTCCAATCCACCCACAGCACCAAAAGCATCGTTGTCATCGTTCATAGCACAGTTAAAATAGGTTTGCCGGTAAGAGGTTATTTTATATATCAATCATTTATTTATAGAGGTCAGTGGACTTCTAAACCTATATTTAGTAAACAACTTTCTTTTAGTTTTTGGGCATAACTCAGTCGAGTTTATTTCGAAAAAGCCGTCAAATTGGACTCTAAACCCACGTTTAAAATAAATTGTCAGAAAATCTTACTTTGCTCAGGTTAATATAAAATCAACACCAATCAAATCTTTAGAATTATACTGCTCGATTTATACCGGTGTGTTCGCACTTCGAGCTTAACGGCGCGTGTTGATTAAATTCGGCGTAATCATAGTCGACAGTTCAAGTGCCCGCATGAACCGGGTGACCATCATCATGATTACTAAACTGAACAAGACATTGATTCTGATTCGAATAGAAATTATCATATCACTTCTTACTTCGAGTATGTCGCAGATATTTCTTATTTGTCGAAATATGTAACGACTGATGCCCAACGTATAAAAAATATAAATTATTTTTACCTTCTTCGTGTGCGGATATATAGCTTAGTTGATGGAATTGAATAGTCAAACATTTCTTACCCGTTAAGGTATAAATAATAAACTGAACTGAAAAAAATTCTATAGCTGAAATAAAACTTTATTCAACACAATGGAATAATCCTAAACTTGGAAGATTAAAGTGATTCTTAGATTGCCGCCCGTGTCCAAAATAATCTGTTTATGGCCTGGTTTTTGTTTCAAAGTTTAAAGGGGCGCGTTAAAGGATAAAATAAACCGATTTGTTCCGAAAATATTATATCGGTTAATACCCCTGTTAGCAGCAAATGTTTTTCAATAATTCGTTAGTTGGATTTTTTTTTCATAGTTCTGATGTGAAACGATCAACTCTATCTATAGATCAATATCGGTCACGAAACATTTGAGTAAATGGACAAACCATATTACCATGTAAGAATGATAATGGTTGAAAAGTCATAAGTGATTAGTAATATTCCGAGCGCTTAACCCGTATTTACTTCTGTACTACGACTATAAATGTATATTCCTGCTGTATTTCTTATTAGTATTTAACTATATGGAAACAAATTTAACCTCATTTTAAAATGCAAATTAGACGTTATTTATGCTAGCTCCATGCATTGAACCATCTCTTTAGCGGTTTCCCAATTTTATGGTCTAAACACAATTGACTAATCAACCTTTTTTCTCTAGAATTCAATTTTTTTTCCTGCTGGCAAATAGTAAATTACTCTCTAAACAACAAATAGATGAGTTAAACTGTTCTTCGAATATGTACTTATATTTGTGATTACTATCTCATTTTGCCGGCAAATTTTCTTTTCAACCTTCGAAAATTAAGAAAAAAACATACAATTAGTTCCCAGCACGGGTATATCTTTTGAATATTTTTTAATTGTTATTGAACAAAACCTTGGCTTAAAGAATGCAGTCATTGGTCAATTGCCTTCTTGGAATGTTTGAATCAACAAAATTTCGATAATACAACGACATTGCACGCAATGCGTAGAAAACGAATTTCGAAGATGGGGGATTTGGTATTTAAGTATGACTGAAAAGCAGCTAAATATTGCTTGAACTTTAGTTTCGATGCATATTTGTTTAATCGGTTCATCATATAAGAATCGATTTCCGCCAGTGTAACCGTGGTCTAATTTTAATTGAGATAATTTTCCGTTTGATGGCACCTGCCGGACGCAAGCGCTGGCCGTAGATATCTGGTTGAGTGAACTCTTGCGCACTGAACAACAGATTGCAGTGGTAAGACGATTGTAGAGCTGGTATTTATGTACAGGTAACTGGGACTGGATGAGCTGAGGACTTATACAAGGGTTTGTATCCCATACGTTATACTAACTAAAGATATTTGCTGTGAGATAACTCGGCATGTTCATTGCATCTTATTTCTATTCCTAGTTGATTGACGTTAACGGTTTTGTAGTTGGTGTTCTAGTCGATCCAATATCAATTGCAAACATTATGGAAGAGGTCGTTATTAAACGATCACGCAGCAATTTAACCATGTCTTCAAAAGTTGCATGGAGATGGGATAATTCATTTAATATCTACAGTATTTAAAGCAAGACAGATCAGGGAAAGTGTTGTCTTTATTCTAAAAGCAAGACCGCCTCTTAGCTCTTCTTCATTTATTCAGTTTAAGAAGGTCTATTATATGAGGCTAAGCGTTCTCCATTGCTATTGGTTGGTGATTTGAAGACGAAATCATTCTTAAGACATTCCTCATTTTGAAAACAAGCACTGCAGCAAATCAACCTGAAATCCATTCAACAACTTCGTTGACGAAATCATTTTACGACTCACAGTCACTGTGAAGTGACAAAAATGTTTATTGCAAGCTGAATTTTGATAAAGGATTACTAGTCCTGATTTTTGGGCTGTAAAATGAAGTTAGAATGAATTATACGCCGTACATATATTGTTGTTCTAGCATTGTTTCTGCAAGAACGTATTAAGTTACATTAAACATTGTACGCCCGCGTTTAATTCTCGTGTTCAGAACACTTATAGCAAAAAGTGAAAGTATTATAAAAATCGATTTTAGAATAAAAAGAGTTAGCGTACAATCAACGTTTGCATACTCGTCTCCGAGATTAAAATTATTACTAATTTTGTTAAGCTGATAAGAGCGAGTAACCCGCTAGAAAGATGATTAGCAGCGCATGAATAAATCACATTTCGTCAGGGGATCGTTACTTAGTAATGTCTAATGATTCCCTGATTTCGTGTATATTATTTAATTATGTAAGGATGTGTCAAGGATGGTATAACTGCATGTCGATTTAGAAATGACTTCTAGGAAGATCTTAGAGTTCTGGAAGGGTTTTTTGCTTTTTTGCGAGGCTATAGGGGTTTGCCGTAAGTGTCAAGAGGGACAACGAAGAAAGTTGTTGTATCTTATGGGTATTCATCATTAAGATTGTTTTAAGCCCTGTCAAGGTTCTTGCTGCAGTGTTCTGAAGTCATAGTAACTGTATTTGTAAACCCTGGCGTCTGGCCTGTGTTTGAGAGCGGAAAGTGCAGGCAAAATTTTCAAAGGTTTATAACTATGCCTGCTACAGCTGCAGTTGTTTTTTTCTCTTAAAAGTGGCAAGTCTCTATTTTCAGCCATGGCCGCAACTTCAGTGTTGTTCGATTGTGGAAGGACTTGAAGTATTTCACGATAGCCATCAATACGAGTTGAGAGCTGCGTGTTTAACAAACATATTTAGCAATCAAAACTAGTAAAACTAAACACTCTAAAATAACGTAGTCATAAATGCTTGATAGCTGATCCAAAAAGACCCGACCAAGCACGTGATTTGCTCTATAATGTGTGCAAGTAGCATTGTTTTAAAACCTGTTAAAAGCATGAGAGAATTAGAAATGAACATTTATGCAAATCATTGATCACGTTTGGATTTATTAGGGACTTACAGCAGTTGGTACGGCTACGGCTCCGATCAGGATGCCTACTTAACCAACTTTCTGTTTTCTTTTTTGTTTACCATCCATTCACTTTTAATATTTTTTTATGAAAGAATGCAGATCGAGCGAACTGCCAACTCCTGGTTGTAAAGTCGAACTAATAACGGGACAATTTGTACATCAACGTTCACGTTCCGTAGAAAAGCCCAATTCAGTGTTTTCGTGTTGTAACTTTGAACTCGACGGTGGCCAGGTGCATGGTCGTCAGCTTGGTGTGTGTTCAGGTGCATGCAGTAGTTTGTCTTCCATAATTAAGCCTTTTGTTTTGCGCCTTCCTCATGGACAAATAGCAAGCATGTTACAGTGATAGGAATTTCAGTATTACAGTACACTTTAAATAACTCGAACCCTCAATAGCCAACAACTATCTTACCAAGACATTAACTCTATTGCTTGTGTTCATATAGCGTTTGATATAATCGTAATTAACATAAAAGTAAATAACAACTAACCAGCTAACTAACAAAGTAACTAACTAATAATAAGTTTGACTAATTAAAATTAACGTTTTAAGTCAGTTCGATTTAAACATGTCCACAGAAGCCTTCATCCCTTGTTCACTGGGTAATCTGTACCACAACAGTGGCCCTTTAGCATTAAAAGTTCTGTTTCCGTCTGTCTGACTGACATGCTGGTTTTTCAACGATGACCTTAAACATGGTAAATACCCAGAATGTTCAAGTTATCGGGAGTCTAAAAGTTTTCCAAACTGAGAAAAAGGAACTCACGAGGATATCTAAGTATTTACATGAGTCTGTCAGTGGCGTAGCCAGGATCTGAAAATTTTGCAGGCCCATGGCCGAGCGAGCGCCGAAGGTGCGAGCTGCCTGTGCGCGAGCGTTTGTAGGGGGGTCCGGGGGCATGCTCCCCCGGGAAATTTTTGAAAATTGCGTTTCTGAAATCGCTAGAAATGCACTAAAATCATAAAACCTAGCGCA
>JAOEHT020221847.1:0-10966 GCA_025448195.2 Parazoanthus atlanticus | reverse complement strand
CTGCATTTTAGAGACTCTGCATTTTAGAGACTCTGCATTTTAGAGACTCTGCATTTTAGAGACTCTGCATTTTAGAGGCTCTGCACTCTGCACTCCGACTCCACACTCTGCACTCCGCACTCGGCATTTTAGAGCAAACCATTCTGCGGCGTAACAAGCTCTATTTGTGCCATTTGCATCTACATGTTTTATTAACGATTTCAGGAAAAAGATATTTATTCCCATACAAAGTCTTATAAAATCGACTCAATCACCCATAATCGCTCTACCAGACTAAATGCTAACTGTAAGCTTGGGCTACCTGTGAAGGAGATCGACTTTACCTTCATGCTCTTGAAAGTAGATCCATCCCTGACACAGACGTTGTCCCTGAATTATATGCTCAGTGTGACGCGTTGGTCTATTGAGACTTAGATGCCCCTCACTTTTGACCCAAGATGATGCCTAAATCCAGAACGACTCCATTCCAAACAACCTCCATGATATTAATTCATCAAAGCCTCTAGACTGAGGCCAAAAAACTGATATTTGTATCCACATTATTATTAAATTCTGTGTGGGTGCCGCAGTTGTTGTAGCTTACATCTGTTATATTCTGAGGTACAATTATAATTACGAAGAGCTCGTATTTGTTTCCATTCAATAGATTTGCTGTTTAAACTTACTGCTAATGTTATTCTGAGAGAATTTATAATTGTATTCATTCAGTAGACATACTGCGTGAAAATGTTGTTATTGTTATTGTTGTTGAGGTGCAATCGCGAACAACTCATAATTGAATCACTCAGTAGATTTACTATTTGAAACTTTTGGAGGTACTGTAGATTGCAATCACAAAGAACTCATGCTTGTAATCATTCAGTAGATTTACTGTTTGAAGTTACTGTTGTTTGTATTCTGAGATGCAAATCACGAGGGACTCATAATTGTATCCATTCAGTAAATATACTATTTGAAATGATTGGTATTGTTATCGAGGTGCAATCGTGAATAACAATAATTGTATCCATTCCGTAGATTTACTGTTTGAAACTATTGGAGGTATACGGTGTATATAGTTTGCAATCACGAAGGACTCATACATGTAATCATTCAGTAGATCACTGTTTAAAGTTACAATTATTGTGGGTGCTGAATCTGATTTTAATACATTTTGTTTTAATTGTTTGCGGTATTGTATTTTGTAAAGATAACAAATCTTTGTTGAGTTTATAGTGATCAAGATTGTTGAATTCATTTGAAATTCTGCACCATTTGTCCTTTGCGACCCAAAGTTTTCTATTCACTGTCTTAAGGTGATGTTACACGGAACGATTTTTAATGCAACAATGTTGTACAAAATATCGACATCGTGTAACAGGGTGCGGAAAGCAATTTTTGGCGCATCATTTCTAATGGCAACATGTTGCGAGTTCAAACACGTTTAGCGTGTAGCAGCAATGACAGTTGCGTTAAAAATCGTGCTACGAGTCATGTTACACGATATCAGTGTTTTGTACAATGTTGCACGAACAATCTTATCCCGTGTGTGATCACCTTAACTTTGAGACACAAAAGTTAAATCTATTTAAAAGCTGCTAGCAAACGAATTTCATCAAGAAGAGAATACATTGTACGCAACTTTATACGGATAGCACTAGATCAGAAGGGTCACGGAGAAGTTACACTTATATTTACTACCAAACTCGAACAAACACTCACACTTAGGGTCCGTTTACATGAGAGGCGGGATGAGTTTCGTCCCGGGATCAAAGTCGTCCCGGGACGAAAAAAATATTGTTTACATGAGCAGTTTCATCCCGGGATGCCGGGATGAAAATGATCTCGTCTCATCCCGCCCGGGATGAGTCTCATCTCGGCCGGGATGAGCTTCATCCCGCCTGCGCCTCATCAATGTATCGTTTCCTCCCGGGGTGAAAAAACATGAGCGTTTACATGAAACTTTCATCCCGAGAGAACTGTTTACATGGAAATTTCCATCCCGGGTTGTAATCTCATCCCTGTGCTTGGAACCGGGATGAGTTCAACCCGGGATGAACTCATCCCGTCTCCAAACCATGTAAACAGTAACAAGAAATTAAAATGACCAAACACCAGGGTAGTCTCATCCCGGGATGAAAAGTCATCCCGGACGAGAAGTCTCATGTAAACAGGCCCTAAAATGTCGAATATGATGTTCAACAATGAATGTCTTTGTAATGTAGCGGACCGGGCCAGCTGCTGTTATTATGTCGCTGTTCTTTGTTATATCCCCGTTGACTTAGCTTCGTTTAGACGATTTTCTAAATTTAACAAATATTTCGCGTAGTACTCCCTCTGTATACGGGATATTCGGTTTATTATGGTGGAGTGTTTGGAACTTTCACTTTTTCACTTTTTCATTTATTTGCTCAACTGTTACATGTATTCTTTTTTATCATATAGTTGCGATAATAATAGTATATAATAATAGATAAATAGTAATGGCATGTTCTATTGGATATTTTACTCTATTTACATATATACAAGATATTTTACATGCATTTATTTACAAGATAAAGTATGTAAATATTTTTGATTGATTTATTTTCAGTTTTCGTATCTTATTTTACAACATTAATTGCTGAAAGGTATAGTCGAGGCAGGGCCATTCTAATAGCATAGCTAAACGAGAGAATGACCCTAACCGTCAGGAACTTAAGGAACTTAACCGTCAGGCAAATTGATTACTCTGTTATTTATTTCGCCAGTTGTATGTTTGTTTAATTGTGAAATTAGGAGTATTTCTAAGACGTTTGCCCTTCCTATGTTGTCGCCCCGTGTGTTTTCAGCAATATTTGAGCTTATTACTTGGCTTGACAAAGATTAAATCTCGAAAATTGACTTTCCTGCCGCGTTGTGATAACATTCAAACTCGGCATATAGACGTTCCGCTTCAGAAGAGAAGTATTCCGCCATCTTGAGTGGGTCCTTAACAACTGAGACAGTATTCATCTCACTTACGTCATCACATTCTTCTTTTTTTGCAAATTTTTTTCTCTTTTAGAATACTCTTAATCTAGGGTTTAAGTATGGGGTGGGTTTCCCTTTCTACTGTGTGTGGGTATCAGGTGCTAAAATCTTGTAGGGGACCTTGTGTCCTTTTGTTTTATGTACCTCGTGCTTCGTATTAAATCCGAAAATAAATAAATAAGTGTGGTCTCTTCAGTAAGGTCTCTTCAGTGGTGTTGTTAAACTTGCTTCACGGAGATATACTAGAAACGCCATTATTCATTAAGTTTGTTCGAACATTGAAAGATTTTTTTTATGGATTCTAGAAGGGGAACGTATATCTGGCTTTACATTTTATCGTGCGACCTCGCAAATGTTGATACTTGTTTGTTTGTTTGTTTATTTATATATTTTATTCACCCGAATGTGCACATAATGAAAAAGGTACATAAATTGATAAAGAACAGTTACGTGGTAAGGAAGCCCAAAAAACCGACATGACTTATGAAATTTGGGCTCCCTTACAGCAATAATTTAAATGATAAGCCAGAAAACGCAGCGGTACAGGGCTAACTATATAAGTAAACAAGGTTAGAAATCTTATGTTGTAAACGGTAAAACTGACTTCTTTGGAGAAAGAATGCGAAACTTGATTTCTACATGTTTTTAATGAAGAAAAAAAGCGGGTTGATATTCCGTTACCGCCGTGTCGCCCGATCGATGGAAAGCAAGATAACAGTTATGAGACGAGTCTGTGCTACAAGATGTCTTCGAACGTTTTAAAATGAATAAATTTTCAAACTGTAGAAACGTGCTGATGATTGCATGGGCTCAAACTAGCAAGATATTCCAGTTCACGAGTTGACCAGATGCCAGTAGAAAACATGCAGTGGAGAGCGGGAGCGAGAACAACGTCACGTGCATACATTCACCAATTGTCCATTTCCATGTGTGATGAAATTATCCATGGCCCGGCCAATATTCAGTATTCTGGTTTCCCGGGGAAAAAAATATGGACTTTATACACCGGCCATGCCTGAACTGTTTGAGTTTTTCCGTACCTGTCTACCAACTAATTATACTTATAAATTTACCGCACGTATACATGTTTAAAAACGTTCTCACCTGTTGCGTTGAATTACAGTAAAACCCGCGTGTAAGAACCTAGATTTTTCAAGGTCAGGCTAAACAGGTTCTTATATTTTGGGGTATTTACTATTAATTGAGGCTAATTAGGTTCTTAGAAGGTTCTTAATTTCTTTAGATAGATTTTATTTTTGTTAAACAAAATATCAACAACAAGCATGGGTGTGGCACTGTGACTGCTATATTACCAATGAATACTACAGTACTAAATGACTTACCAAACCAATCCCTGCATATCTTTAACATTTCAATCCTAACATAACAATTGTATCATGACAACTCATTGTTACTTTCATAAAGTTAAGAACCCTGTTTTACTTTGCCAGACTGAATAGGTTCTTATATTTTGGGGTATTAAAAGTCAAAATGAGAAGCTCTGGGTTCTTAATTCACTAGGTTTTTACACGCGGGTTTTTGCTGTACTAGCTACACGTTAGCATGTTCATGAAACGAACTATGTCTTGTGTCTTTCCCGATAAACCTTACGTTAAAGCCTTAGCTTGTGCAAACCTGGACACAGTTAATGACCACCACGAAGCCTTAACAAAGCAATTCTTTAAGAAAGCTTAGACCTGTGTAGTGGGAAATACAGCCTTAGGAAACAAAGATACTTCAAACTACTGCAGGTAAACATTAATCGTTTTGCAGACTCTTTTATTTTAAAAAGCTGCAGTCTGTACAATCATGAAAGTAGTTAAGCAGATATATAGTTTAATGGGTTTTATAGTCAGCATGGAGAATTCACGCAATTCAGTTTCCTTTTATGATTATGATTATGTTTCATAAAGTTCAAAGTACAGCACAGTACTTTAACATTAATGTTCAACAACTGGAGCTTGTTAGTGAAAGTAGAACTCTACCATACGCCCAAATCTAAAAGCATTTGCTACCATTTGTCGTTGACTGTGATGGTAGTGAAAGCAATGATAGTGATAGGCTCGTGACATTGATGTTGCAGCCGTGATATAATAGCGAGAGGCTTGTGACAGTGATAACGTTTCCAAGATTGTGACTGTGATGGCAGTAAAAGGATTGTGACAGGGTCACAGTTGTGACGGTGACAAGGTTGTGACGTGATGGAAGTAAAAGGATTGTGACAGGGTCGTGACGGTGACAAGGTTGTGACAGTGATGGAAGTAAAAGGGTTGTGACAGAGTGATGAGGCTGACAAGGTTGTGACAGTGACGGCAGTAAAAGGATTGTGACAGGGTTGTGACAGTGACAAGGTTGTGACAGTGATAGCAGTAAAAGGATTGTGTCAGTGACAAGGCTGTCACAGTGATGGCAGTAAAAGGGTTGTTAAAGGGTTGTGTCAGTGACAAGCCGGTTGTGACAGTGATGGTAGTAAAAGGATTGTGACAGGGTTGTGACGGTGACAAGGTTGTGACAGTGACAGCAGTAAAAGGATTGTGTCAGTGACAAGGTTGTACAGTGATGGCAGTAAAAGGGTTGTTAATGGGTAATGTGACAGTGACAAGGTTGTGACAGTGATAACAGTATATGTAAGCAGGTTGTGACAGTGATGGAAGTAAAAGGGTTGTGAAAACTATGGCAAATGGTAGTGAGAGAGTGTGACAGTATTGGCAGTTTGGTAATCTTCACAAAAAATGAAAATTGTCACAGCCGTTATTTTCACAATCCTGCTACTGCCATTGCTGTTGTAACCTGGCTGTCACACTGCAAGTCACATGCTCCTTGAACAAAGGCAGTAGAGAGGCATATAAACTGAATTTTATTAGTTAACACTCAATTTTCCATCACAGAACGTGTTTCAACAAGTATGAAATCATAAAAAATTGCAGTTTTTGATCAATTCCTTTTCATCCATTTCCATTACACTACATGCAGGCAGGGGAGTGCAGCCCCCCCCCTCACCTGTCCGAAAAGTTCCGCTCAGAAATGACTATTTTCACGAGAACAGCGTACATGTACACCAAATGTATATAATTTTTTAAGGACTGCTGACGCAACGTCTGCTCAAATTTGAGGTGCACCCCCCGCAAATGCTGGCTACGCGCCTTACATGATGTAGTTTTTTATAAATAGTTTGTGTTTTAATGTATAAATTATGAAATGTACGCGTTGAACATGACAAGTGAGATGTTGATAAGTCTCTCTTGACGATGTGAATGGATCTAAGAATATCGTAAAGGAAAACTAAAAGGATCTCTCCGTCACTTAAATATTTTACTGGCTGCCTAGCATGACCACCATACTTCTACTTAAGTTAAGAGACATGTACATACCTTATTATAGGAAAATAACGCTCCATGAAATTAACGCGAATTTTAAAAATTAGCGTTAATATAAGTCGCGTTAATTTTTACGAGCGTTAATGTCTGCGACTTTAATTTAGTGGCGCGCTAATTTCCGCGACCTTAAATTCTATTAATATAACCCTAAATTCTGGATCCTGTGAATAATACTCGAAGTGGCCAGATTTCTTCTCTTAACCACTACTTTAGGAAGAATTTTAAGGTTCTCAAGCAATCACCAATTTGGCTTTGCACGTATTGATTTGTTGTGTTCAGGTTTTTCTATATTTAGTGTTAAAAAAGAACATGTTCCTGTTGTCACCACTAACTGCGTTGCGGTAATCGCCTTAATTTTCTTCATTTTGAAATTTTACCTCCTTTTCGCGTTAATTTCCTTCATTCGGAAGTTATTTTCTCTTCAATTCGCGTTAATTTAAGTCGCGTTAATTTCAAACACCTTAACTAACACGAGCGTTAATTTCCTATAATAAGGTAATCTATATTTATCCCTTTCACTTCTAGCCTGTTCACTTTCTGTATAACTGAACATTGTGTTATCTCTGACAATCAATGACACTGCTTTGAGCTTAAAGGGGTGTTCACAGCTACAACATTAAATATTAACCCTTTGAGCCCCAAATATGCCATGACAAATTGCTAAATTCTCCTAAACTGTCTCTATAGTTTCCTTGTAAGCAGGTTGTGAGAATTTTGCTTTTCATCCCAGATAGTTTTTTGTGTTTGATCAATTGTTTTTTCTCATAACTAAACAACCTATTTTTGTGGATAATGTAAGGAGAAGATGCATGCTGATAAACTGGCTGGAGCTTAAAGGGTTAAAGTGATTTGAGTTCTTACATGTATTATGCAGGGAAACCAATGAACAAAAGAAAATAGAAGTAGAGATGAAAATGGAGAAAAATTGAAATATGGAAAGGAAAACAAAAGAAAGTAGAAATTTATAAACTCAAAAGAATATTGAGAAAAGAAAAAATAATAACTTAAAGACTCTTAACAATTTCAATAAGAATCTTAACAATCATCATCAATTTCTTTTCAATTGGTTTATCATACTTTGTAACCGAATTCATGCTGTAGCCTCTAAAACAGCTGCCTATGATTATAACTAATTTTAGCTGCTTATGATCAACCATGAAATTTGAGAATAGATTGTCTTTTCCATATGATTTTAACTAAAAAGAAACTGAAGACAATGCTATAAATTTCATTTAAATGTTCTTTTATTGTTTCTTGAGTACAGTTGTACATAATTATGAATGTTATTTTAATTGTTAGTTTTTGCCAGTAAAAAAAATTCAAAATCAGAACAAGGCAATTTGAAAACTTACAAAATTGTTCAACTTTTTATTTTTACTTAACAATAAATTAAAGTAACTAGAGCAAATTTAAATAAAGAACTTCAAGGCTTCTTTCTGCAGTGGCTGACATAGTGGACTTACAATGTCCTCAGTCTTCAGAATGAAGCCATTTTCATTTACCACCTGCAGAATAATATCATACAAACTGTTTAGAAATATTTGTAGAAAAGAAGAACTATAATTTTAAAAAAATATATATTTTTTTATTTTTGCTGCTTTAACAAATCAAGTAATTGGCCGAAAATGAATGTACCCAAGAGCAAAGTAGATTTTCAAGTTTCTAAATTTCTTTGCTGATACTGCACGTTAAATGCATGTAGTCGTATTAAACAGAAAGTAATTAAGGTACTTTTTTATGACCCTTTAAACTGCCTGTGCACAGGGATTTATCAACATGCATCTTCTTGTTACAAATCTACAGTAATAGTATAAAAAAGTAGTATCTTGTTACTAAAGAGAATAAAGGAACTGATCAGGGTTAATTTAATTTCTACTAGAATACAGTTTAAGTATAAATTAACAAATATAATATAAAATTATGTGTATCAGATCTAACAAGTCACATTGCTAGCGTGTGTCACTTGGGCCTCAGGCTTGCTTTTCAGTTTGACTGTCTTTGACATTACACATATTTAAATATTGGACAATGGAAACTGTTCTGGGTAAAATTAATTCCCACTTAGCAGAAATATAGTTAAATGTAAACTGATCCTACAATGTATAATTATATATTAAATTTATACTACTTGGAAAGACTCAAAACAATGGAAATTGCACTTAATCCAATCTTGAGGTTTTTAAAATTGTCAAAAATTTCCAGGGAGAAACAAGCCTTTGGAGCTCACAAAGTTATGTGCTCAGTATTTCTCTCACCTTGAGTTGACTCAGTAGTCATTTACTGGATGAAATCAATGTATATGTATATCAGTGTGAAGAAAATAGTGAGTACTTACACTGCCAAGTGCTTCAAGTTGTAATACATTGACTGTACATATCATCAGAGTTCGAAAAAGTACTCGTCTACTTGTCAGGGATGAGTTGAAACTGCTTGACGACGAGTGAAAATGTTATCTACTTGTCAAGCGGACAAGTAAGATTCTGGTCACTAAAATTGATTTATATTAGGACTTACAAAATGTATCACCAGTCACAAGAAGGACATTAAAAGTCTGTGTCTGGCAATGATTTGTTAAATATTCAAACTGTGAAGATGGTTATGGCAAGTGAATGTTTCATTTCGGCAAGTAAACTCTGAAACCACTCACCAAAAGGACAAGTGAGTTTTCAAATTTTATTCTAACCCTGCTCATGGTTGCTAGTTACTTACCGACAAGTTCATCCACAAGCTCAACATACTTCTTTTGTGCTTCTTCCTGTTTACCACAATAAAATGATAAAATGCTATATATAAATTATGGTCAGCATTACTATAGACTGCTTCTATTGATCACACAAACCGAGCCAGGTTGTACCGGTCGAAATGAAACACTCCGAATTGGCTGAAACAACAATAGACTAATGACCCTAACAATAACCCCAACCCTGAAAACAACAGCTGGTACAGTGTAATGTGACCTCTCAAAATACAGCTTTGGAACGGTACAAGTATACTGCAAAAACCATAAGGCTGGATTTGGTATAAAATATTGGATTTCCATAAATCAGATGAAATGGATTAATTACAGTCAGCACATTGCATGCTGTAACCGATCACAATTCATAGATGTACAGGAAAAAAACTATAATACATTTTTTGTTGTTAGGACTTCAAACAGTTTTCTGAAGTCAGTGCTACAATGTTCAAACATTTTTGTTACCGGTACTGTTTATTACTATATACTAGTACTGTAGTTTAACATTTATAGACTTGGTTGACATGGGCCATCTGTTATTTTATTTAAAATTATTTATTTATTTATTTATACACTAAATGTTTCAACAGAGAGTCCAGTTCAGCATTGCTGGTTTAAATGGAGCTCTGCATATGACAAGAAAAATAAACTAATAAACTATCAAATTAGCTACATTTAAGGCCACACCAATTTTATTTCTTGTTTTATGAACCCGGCGGTCCAATTTTTGCTGAAATGCAAAAAAGAAAAAAAGTTTCACTATGAAAAAAAAATTGAAGTAGAAATTTATGCATATTTTATTCAAAAAGATTAACTTCTGGTTTGATTAACAAAAATGTTTTAAATTATGTGAATAAGCCTTTATTTGATAATACTGTACTGGTGGCATCTTGTGCAGATCATGCCCAAAGTTTTTTTAAAAAAAGTAGCACTTTGTCTTTTGTATTATTGCAAATCTTGTGACACTTTTTTCTTTCATTTTTTTATCACCTCTGGTCCTCAATATTGACCTGAAAAATCTGTAAAACAAGAAATAAAATTGGTGTGGCCTAAGTAATGTTCACATACATGTATTTAAACAATTAGCTCAAGAATAGTTTATAGTGTGTCAGTGTACTGGCAAAACTAGGTTATACATGTCCGAAACAAATGGAACAATAATTTAAAAAATTAAAAGAACTTCCAAATCTAGAGAGTCTCTAATGATGATTACTACAAGACAGTGTATTAGATAATAAATTCCTTTTATGGCACTGTACCTGAGTCAGATCACCAAGATTGCTCCATGCTGTCCATTTTGCTTTTCCAACAAAATCAAAAGCTCCTGGCTTTGGTGCATTGCAGGGACCAGTAGTTGCCTAAGACAAATCATTTAATTCATACAAGCATTAACACAATATATGATGTAATACAGATATTGCAAGCCTGTATGTGTCCACCACCATTTTGTTGATATTGATCAGACTCAGCATACCTTTGAAGTTTTAAAACAGCCTTTTCAGCTAACAATATTGCACAAAAAAAACATGAAAGGAAAAATGTAGATATAAAAAACCCAGAAATATTGTCAGACCCATCACCCAAAATATGACTGCCAAGGAAACAAGGTTCCCTAACAAATTTTGGAAAAACTCATGAAATGTTGATCAGAATCTGGTGCATATTTTGTTTTTGGTTCATAATTCATAGTTTTGATTTTTTTAGGGTTGACAATTTTGCAGGGGCATATTTTTTTGTAGTCCATGCTTATATTAAAGAACCTGTAGATATTCACAATTTTTTCCACTTTTTTTCTTACCTACTTCTTGAAATTTTGCCTGGGCAACTCTGAGCCTCTGCACTCTTATAATTATAGTTTGTTCTC
>JAOEHT020221846.1:0-19109 GCA_025448195.2 Parazoanthus atlanticus | reverse complement strand
CATGGGTAAGGGTATGGGTATGGGTATCCACATGGGTATGGGTATGGGTATGGGTATGGGTATGGGTAAGGGTATGGGTATGGGTATCCACATGGGTATGGGTATGGGTATGGGTATGGGTAAGGGTAAGGGTATGGGTATGGGTAAGGGTAAGGGTAAGGGTAAGGGTATGGGTATCCACATGGGTATGGGTATGGGTATGGGTATGGTTATGGGTATGGCTGCTGGGTAATGAGAACTGGGCTCATCAACAGACTATACTGACTCCACGATAATGTTAACACCAAGGACAGATTGAATTACCTTTATAGAAGCTTAGAGACATACTTCAGTAATGGTAATTTCATGTTTATTGTAAGAAAATGCAAAATACATTGTACAATAATACTAGAAAGTTTGATTTTGAGTATTTGTCACTCAGAACTTAGAGCTTTAACACAGGAACACAAAACAGCACTGATGTATACATACTATTACATACAAAACGTATCAAATTGTCCTTTGATAAACCCCAGTTCCATAGCGTGTTTAATTTATATTATACTTTTGTAGTTTGCATTCTCTTACATTTTGGGCTAATTACAAGTAGATATGAAATGGTTTACCAAGCGACATAGCCTAATGTCAGCACTTCAACTGATAAATCTCATGGAAAACCATTAAAATTATATTTTTTAAACATTGTTTGAACATATTGTAATTTCAGGAACCGTGGAGCGTATTTTGGATTGGTGGGGCTGGCACGAGCGCTGCAGGCACGAGTACTCTAGGGGGGTCCAGGGGCATGCTTCCCTGGAAAATTTTGAAATTTAGAGTTTCTAAAATCACCAGAAATGCGTTAAACTTTATAAATCTGATTAAAAGTTTGTTAATTTATTAAAATAGGGAAAGCACCGAGAAATTATTGCTGGGGCTAAAGCCCAGCCAGCCCCCTAGCTCCGCGGTCCCTGATTTAAACTAACCCATTTTTGTGCTGAACCACTAAATAGGCTTTAAGCCCATTGTTTATATTAATTAACTTAAAAACTGTCAGCGTTGTCCTGGAAATTTGACTGTCAGTAGTGTTATGGTTTAAGAAGCAGCTGCAGCACTTGTTTATTGCTTTAATGTTTGTGGCTCAGTATATCATATGCTTATTTTTAATATTAGATTATGTTTTGATGGTTTTATGCAAATCATATTATTTTTAGTGTTTCATTCAGCTGTCATGTACAATCTTACTGCACAGAAGGCCAAGCAAAATAGTATGAGTCGTTCCTGTCACATACCATACCTTTGAAGTATTAGGGTTGGTCGATCAGACTTAATATTAAAATGTTAGTTAATATTTTTTGTATGTATAAATCTCTTCAAAGAAGTAAATATGACTGGGCCTTATAGATAACGTGTTTTACTCATGAATTAGCTAGTAAAACTGTATGGTCTGACAGACATGTCAAAATCATGGTATTGCAGTGCAAAGAAAGTAGGTTCGCATGCTTCAGATCAACTTAAGTCTCCACTCACAACTTAATGTTTTGATGAGCATGTTTACTCTGTCTGATACTCAAATATTATGTCAAGTTAGGTCTACAAGATAGAAGAGGTGGAGGAGTTGTTATAGCTATAAAGAATAAAATACCATCTGTACGTCGCTCTGATTTAGAAATGAACTGTGAACTTATGGTTGTTGAAGTTAACCCATCCAGGGGCAACACAATTTTTGCTTGTGGTTTTTACATCTCGAATATGCCTCTGAAAGCTGTCCGAAGTCAGTTAATGATACAGCGAATAGAAGGAGTGCAACGACGTGCGAAGCGGATTGTTTTGCCCGATCAACGAGCGCTTTAAACGTCTTGACCTTCTTCCACTGGTTTACCGCAGAGAGGTCAAAGATCTTACAACGTTTTATGAACTTAAGTGTGAACACTTTAAAAGAGGCTTAGATCATTTTCAAGTAACTGAAAATGTAAAGAGTTAGGACCGAACTTTTTAAGGGAACATTTTTTAACAGCAATCCGTATCTGTGGAACAATTTGCCTGAGAAACTGAGAGCTAACAATTACAATGTTTCTACCTTTAAGAGGTTTTGTAATGTGTTTTGCAATAATAAAATATTTGACCCCGATTTGCCTCATGCCACCTGGACTTGACATTATTTGGTAAAGTTTTGTTGTTGAATTTTTTATATTATGTTCTTGTAGCTAGTTATGTTAATTGTTATTATTTTCCTTAGAATGAATGTTTTTTTTCTTCGTTTATTTTTTGGGTAGACTAGCACGTATGGTTCGTACTGTACATGTAAGTGCCCTTCTAGTCGTTCCCGGCCCACTGCACTGTGATGTAATTACTATTTTATTATACTATATTGATATGTATTGGCAGTGAAAATGGTTTACATTAAATGAAAATTACAGTCAAAGCAACAAAGTTTCATACAGTCTGCAATTTTGACGATCAAAAATTAGGGTCGATTGGGTGACAGGAACCACAATCATGTATTTTTTGTTTGGCCTGACATGAATACATGAATGCTCCTCTGTTAGAACTCCATCAGTTGAGGGAAGTGGATTCACAATGATTGGAGATGCACAAGTTATCAAGACGGACAACCTCAGTCATCGACTCAAAGTGAGTTAATAAAAACATTATGTTTGAATTATCTTGACTCTACATTCTTTTATTGATACATTATTTGACAGATCATGATGTACATCCTAATAATGATGCAGTTTTGCTGGATCATAAGAACATCAACAGTTACCACAAACACATGTTTCTTGAGTCCTTGCACTCAACTAAGGACAAGAATATCCTTACATGTACATGCCACTACTAAGGACAAGAATATCCTTACATGTACATGCCACTACTAAGGTCCCCAGATAATTCTGTGAATATTTAGACTACAGTTCAAGTAGGCGAGTAAGCTGATAATGGGTTTTGATTAACAAGGTTGATATGGTATGTTTTTTGCCATAACGTTTGGTGCAAAGCTGACGTTTCAATCGTTAGTCCTTCGTCAAAGCAGACTAGTTTTAGTTAGTTTCCTGAAAATAACCCTCAGTTGGGTTCATACTTGTGGTTAAAACAGTCAGTTTATTGAGATATTTATAATAATTATCTTTTCAGTAATTTGACATTTAACTAAAGATACTTCAAGATCAGTTTTAACAATCTATGTTTTGGTACTGGGTTTGTCAATACGCACAATGAGATGTTTTGTTTTTCATTATTTAAAATTTACTGATTACTTTGTAGGAAATCTGATGTTTTCTGTTAACTTAGAGTAAAGAGATAATAATAATAATAATAATAATAATAATAATAATAATAATAAACTTTACTTAACCAGGACATCCTGTCACCGTATATAGGTCTCCCTACGGGCTCTGCATAAAAACTACAAATTACGAATATAAAAATGAATATAAAATTGCAAATGTACAATTACGAATATAAATTACAAGTATAAAATGCTAATTTAATACTTAAAAGTATGAAATCAAATTCAATGTTTAAAGGATTGTTTCACACTGTCTGTTAGGCTGTTCCGTAACTTTCTTCCTGATTAGATGAGAGAACGCTTTAAGCATTCTTGAATGGTAAATTTATAGAATTTGAAAAACTCGAGTTTACAATCGAATAATATATGCATAGTTAATAGTTTATAAATTACAGAAATGAAATGCTAAAACTGGGCTATTTACAATGAATTAAGATTAAAATTAAGATTTTGCCGGTATCTAAGCATGTGAAGATTTCTACTGGAACTATTCTGGAACCGCTTTGTGCGGCATTTGGGCAACGGCAAAATTCTAGGGCGTCTAAAAGAGTATCTGTTGTGTGTAATGGGTGGTAAAATGTCGTGAATTCTGTCTGCTGGTCGCAAAATAGACTTATAAAAGCGACGGCCTCAAAGGGTAGGGAGGTCTAAATGAACAAATCTATCAATGTAAGGGAGACTGGGGAGTATAAACTTTGTAGCCCGTTTTTGAATTTGTTCGAGTTCATAAGACAGTGAAGCATTCAACGACGGGTCGTACAAGGCAACAGTAGACAGATCGTATGTCTTGCTTGCCTTGGTACAAATGGACTCAACGTGCAAATACCATTTAAGATCTGACTTGCTGTGGATTCCTAATAGTTTTGCTGACTGCACAGAGTCCAGAGGTTCATTGTCGACCACGAGGGGATCCAGAGGGGCAGGGCTTTTAGCAAAACTGATGGTATATAAGCTATATTGAGACGCATGTTGTTGGCAGCTGTCCATTGGTTAAGAGAGTCCAGGTCCACCTGCAGGGTAGATGTAAGGCTACAGGGGGAAATCACCTCAAAGAAAGTGCAGTCATCAAATGAACTTGTAGAGTGGGACAGTGGTAGTGAGGTCGTTGATCATAACCAGGAACAATGGAGGATCTAGCTTGGTCCCTTGGGGCACCCCAGCCTTGATGGAAATTCAGTTAGATCTTGATTGGCCAAGTTTGACGCGTTGCTGGCGATCTCGGAGGGAACCGTCACAGCAGTTCAATGGGATAGGCGGGACGTTAAGTAAGCGGAGTTTGTTCACCAGTATATTGTGCCCAATTATATCAAATGCCTTACAAAATTGACAAGGTATGACCTGACCACAATCTTTGGAGTCTCTGCTGCTTGGAGCCAATCGTGAACGAGGCGAACCAAGGCATGGTTCGCCTCGTTCGGAATCAAACACTCTTCCATGGTGGTGGAAGAGTGTTTGATTCCGGAATTCAATCAACATTGACCGCAATGGTAGTCTATGTCCATTGTAGTACGGAAACCACGGACCTTCCATTGACACTTCTACCACACAAAAATTGAGGTATTGTGGACTGCGCATCCTTTTTGCGCATGTAACGTGTTATGCTTTCTCTTCAGCAACAAAAACAGCCGGGCGTATTACTGTTCCATCCAAATGACTTAGAAGAAGCTGGAACTGTCATTGATTGTAACTAATTTTATTTTACTAAGCTTTATTCAAGTTATACATGTAACGATTTGCTGTTAAAAAGGGTTTTTTTTGTTGTATTGATTTAAGCGGACCTCAGAACACTGATATTTTTATAACCCAGCGAAGCCTATGCGCTCCGAAAATCATTTCGAGTTTCAAGTTTCCCCTATACGATTATCTCAGTCTTAAACTACGGTAGTAGTCCCAACAACCATAATTTTCATTACTGACATTTCAAATCACAATCTCGCTAGATAAAAACACAAGGAACATCTGTACAATAAATGAAGAGTCTGAGAACATTTTGATCCCGTTTCTAACGTTTCCTTGCAAGCCCTCGAGACCTGATTTTTTCAAGGAAATTTGGCGCTGATCAGTTTCGGAAACAGCAAAGCTGAAATTGACCTCAGTAACACCAATTAACTCTAAATATAAGTGATCGAGCCTTCTTCATCTTCATTTGCAATGACTTGAGCAAGCCCGTGATGAAAGCCAGTTGCGAGCAGCGTGAATATCGTACGAAATAGTGCGAGGAGCACAGTGGTGTCTTGAGCGCTCCAAACCCAACTAATATTCCACCAACGGTCATCGCCTGTTTCACCGGAAAGAGAGTTGGAGCAGGAAATTCCCTGCATCAAGGACACCGACAGAATCGCCGTGATCCATGAAGAAGCGTTGAACAAACACAGCAGAAAGCAAGACAGTTTTCGTGTTATCTTTGCCATCTTGACGGAGTTGATTCTCGGGACAGGCAAGTTAATGACACAAATCGCAACTGTGTCTAGCACCAGAACAACACAGCAGTGGAAACGATTGCTGGCGCGACACAATTGCGTTGAAGTCTCCAAACGATTGAGCATGGTTTGTGTTGACTGTATCTGCACATAGGCCAAGACATATGACATAACATCTCCAACTAAAAACATGGCTAGCAGTGTATCTCTGTGACGGTGAAACTCGGGTCGAAGCGATGCTGCACTTATCAGCACAATGTTCAGAAAAACCAGACAGATGGTGGAGCACGACACCATACTTAGTTCCACAAGAACATCATCCTCCACGGAAGGGCTTTGCTGGTAAATCATCATTTTTTTTCTTAGTTATTTCATGAACTGATGCTCAAAGCAGATAAAAGGATTTACGCTGTCTTTTCACTCCACATTTGATGCAAATTTGACAAAGACAATTGGCAGTCAAGCACATTTTTCGGATAATACTCGCGTTTCCATGCGACTTTTAGGTTTTCTTTTTTTCATGAAAAAACTCTTCTATACTCGCCATGGCAACTAATTTGACAAATACAAGTTTGGTTGTGAAATGTGGACGCTGCTAGTGATTGTAATTTTTCTTATTTGGGTTAAAACATGGAAGAACGGAACTTCATTGGAACGTTTTAAAAATAACCGATGTAAGAAAAACAGCTACATGTAGTCAGTCAAGTGCAAACGAAAAGTTCATTTACGAAAAACAGTTTCAAAATAATTTCTACAGCTATAACAAAGGCACAAGTTTTTCACGTGTACCAACCGTATTAAATAAAGTTGACTGCTTGAATGACAAATGGCGGAGGGATAAATCTCAACAACTAACTGGCTCTAAGCTGTTTATTTTCACTGATACCATTGCAATCACTCGCATTCGCTGAAAGTTAAAAATAAAACATAAAGTCAAAGAAAAAATACCTGTGCTTCCGAAACTGAGAAAAAGTTTCGTACGTCTTTAATACCAGATTTAACATGGCTAAATTGTTAATAATTAAACAGTGATAAACTTGAAAACCGATATAAAATAAAAAATTCAGTACAGTATTTTATTACTTGGCCAAATGCTACTACGGTACCATCCGAATGTTGACGATTCTGTGAAGGTAGCGAAAGTTCTGAAAGGAATGATAATGCGGGCACTTCACGGGCACTTCCTGCGATCTCTGCATGGACTCAAAACGTACCTCCATTTTGTTATAGAGTTGGATCTCTGATCATACAGGTTTTGTCATTATTTTCAACCGTAGAGACTTTATTTTTCATTATAGGATAAAGTATTTAATTATATCCATTTTAAAATCACTGGTGATTTCTGCATGGTTCGTAACAGCAGTGATTACAGAATTACTCGCACAATTGCACTGTCTTGAACAGCAAATAGCAAAGCAGAAAAAGCTGAAACAGCCAATCGATTTCAAACGTTGACTAAACAGCATTATCTTTTGCTTGTAAAAAAGCGATTTTAAAATGGATATAATTAATTGGTAATTAAACTTCGTGTCGTGCAATTTTGGTCTGAAGGCACTCCACTCAGTTCAATTACCATTATTTATCAACTGACGGAAAGCTCTTCGTAAGTAATGTTTTTCATATAATATTAGCCGAGATGTTCTAATTATTTAAAAGAATATTGAAATTTTTTCGACTCGATTTTGTTTTTTTCTCAATTAAAAAAATTTCCCTTAATTTTAATAAGGCGCGTCATTGTAATGCGCGGGAACCGAAAAATGACCATATTGAATTAAGGTAAATCTGAAATTGTCTGGTTGCTGTTTTTACTTGCGTTACTTTGTTTTTCGTATCGTATTTGTAGGTTGAAATCTAGATTGCATCTTCAAAACCAATGACCGTTTCCGAAAGGTTTCGTTTTCAACTGTCTACACCAAAACGAAGTACTGCGTTTTCAAATGTTTTCGTTTACAGAAACGTTTTCAAATGTCTCCGTTTTCGGTGACAAATATCTGCCTTTTCTGTCGTTTTAGCGTGGACGAGAGGTGAAAACGCAACGATTCTGATGCGTTTTCAAACAAAAACGTATGAGTTGACTTATCACAGCGTGACAGAAAATTCGAGTTTCGTGACTGATTTGTGTTGGACTTGTAAGGTTTACGTAGCATCACTGGATGGACAAAATTAACACTTGTTATTAAAATCTAATAATGCAAAAACTAAGTCTCAAGTATTGCAAAACTGTTCTTGGTGTTGATACCCAGAAAGCATCAGACATGGCTTACTGGGCTGAAATAATGAGATATTCGCGTTACAGATACTTGTGGACTATCGAATCTATTATTTTGCACCTTCGCGTGATATCGACGTGGGAGTGACCTGTGCAATATTATCAAAATCATTGTTTTCTAAGGACACAACCTTCACTTCTATGTACTTTAGTAAATAAAATTGAAACTTTTACGGGTTATCAGAAATATATATTCACACGTTCAATTTTACTAGTGTTCTTGACAGCGTAAAAACAAAGGAGATAATTTTGAAAAAAATTACAAACATTTAATAACAGAAGCAGAATATTTTACGACCGACAACTTTATTGGTATTTACGGTATAACATGGCCTCCAACTCTAGACGAGGGAAACTAATACTAAATACTGAATTAGGGTCATTATCACTTGCCATCATCCATGGTTTTACACCACACATCCAATCGCATCGCATCACCACTTACAGCGCTTTCCATTGTCCGGTCTGTCAGGTCCGACCAGTCAGTTCTCAAAAGGAACGCACGAGTTCTCAGAACTGGTCCTGGCCCTGCTCATGGATCAGAGCCGCCCAGTTCTCTCGCTCCGGGCGATTTTATTTTTTACGACCACTTCAAAATGTCGGACTGTCACGGCTCATTAAATATTCCTGCAGTCATGTAATTACGGCTATTTACGGTTATCTATGGTAAGTTAGGATTAAGGTGGGGTCAGGTTAACTTTTGTTTCGTAGAAAAGGGATTGGATATACATACAATAAAATTTTGTCTGTTGGCAGCGATTTGAATGGCTGGTGTTGTGGCAGTGCATGGTGACTCCGGTGTTCGAGACTCATCATGATCGCTTTTCTTCGGGGTTTTAACTTCTATTTTTTCTTGAAATTTTTCTTAGCGTCCGCCGGCCATCTTCTTACCGTGCGTAAAAAGAAAAATTGGTCGCTCCGGTCGGCCGAAGCGCGGGAGTTGGTAGTTGTAGCGGAAAGAAACATGCGCGCGCGAGCCTTCTTTAGCACTTCACTTCTTGTTAACAGAGTTGGGACTCGACTGTGATTGGCCAGCTTTGTTGGCCTTGACCTTCCCAGAACCAGTTCTGTTCGACGGCCAGACGCGCTCCAAATGTCACAGCACGTCACATCATTTCATGTGAATTTTTATAAAAATTTCGCTCAAACATTCTCCAGTCTTTTCGCGGACGGAGAACCATTAGAACCACTAGTATGTGCATGCAGAGGATGAAATAACAACAAGCAATACACTGAGAGTAACGCAACTTTAATTATATAATATTGTCTTTCCGAAATCTCATTCATTTCTTCCACAGAACCTCAACGGTCCTAGTTTTCCAACAAACACAAAGCAAACTGAACGCATCAGTTACTCCTCTCGCAACATTTCATACAACCATTTTAAAACATTTCAATTGCACTTCGGCAAGGCTTTAGTCCTTTTTACACGAACAATGATGTAAGTTAAAATCAGTTCTAAAATAGAGCAAATAACTTCACTTATATTTCTAAGCTCAAATGGTACCCTGTCCCCGAAGCTTTTCCAGGTCATAGAATTCGAGTATTTTTCCAAAGTTACTATTCTTTTTGCACTAAGAAAAACAGTAACCACAGAACTGACAATTTGCATAGACCAGCTGCCGTGCTGTTATCTACATAGATCACAAACTAATCCTCCATGTCAAACTAAAAATGGACAAGAATTCCAGATGGTAGGAAGGCAGTCAACAAACTAAACCGAGTTCACACTACAAAACTCCCGGCGTCCGTGGACAGGGTCGTTAAGCCGTTGGTCTAGTCTAATGGACTTAAATGAACCCACGCACTTCTCGATAAGAGTAGGGTAATCCCGGTGATAAGGTTCGTCAATCAACCGAGGGCGCAACTTAATGTCTCAGACAGAAACCATTGTGAGCCGCTGATAGCGGTCTGGCAAAGTCACTCAACCACTGAACCACAAACTTTCTGGGAACAGGTTTGCTGAAATGTATGTATGCTGCTGGATCTTGCGTTACAAGGCTTAACTACTGTTATTGCTTCCTTCATGGTCGACTGAAGCACAATATCAGGTAGCTTAAACAACCAGGACGGGAGCTTCAACGAGAGTGGCACAAAACAATTACAGCCGGAATACAAAGATGACCGGCTTAACACTACAGGATTTATAAAACTGCACGTGGAAAAGCAACAAGGGCCGCCTTCAAGTATACGACGTGGAAAGCACAAGTCTGGAGTTTTGTAGAGTTTTTCTCATTCGTACACCTTCTCACAGAATACCCCCATAACAAATATACGATAAAAAAGAAAAGCGAAAAAGGAAGAGTAGATTTTCAACAATTGTTGCTCAAGCAGGTGCCGTCCCGGCTGTTTAAGGTCCCAACGTTTTGCTTGATATTTACTTTCAATCAGACAATTATCAGGAATGAAATGCTAAAGTCAGATTCTGCGATGGATAAACCCCTCTGAAAACAAGCTCCCCCAAAACCCAGACATGGGAAGTCTACGCGTATGAAACTGACTCACCTACATCCTGGTATTTTCATCCGAACTGAAACAAAACTTTACAAGCGAGCCCTTAAAAATTAATGGCACATTCAAGTGTCATGCATTCTGATAAAACCAGATCAAAGAAGAAACCAATCACAAGTTTAAAAAACATTTTCAGAGGGCTCATTGGGGGACTGGGTCGCAGTTAAAGTTTGGTACGAAAAAAATTCGATACATTGGTAAACAACGATCTTCAACTATAGGAAATCGACTAGACCTGTCCGTACTTCCTTCTCAAAGCTACAATACGTACGGGTGGTCTTGTATCTTGAAATGGATTATCATTTAAAAGAGTAGTTCGTGAAAGAACAAACGATCAATCTTTCCAGAACTTTCATAAGCGTTGAGGACTTTTTTTTCTTACTTTCTATTTGGCAAAGAAGAATACTAGCTCGATAACATGCTTTGTTTTACTGAGCAAACGTTTTAACATGAACTGAGTGTTTTTGCAAATAAATATACTTCCGAGGATGCTGATTCATTTGAGAGTAAAATGAGAGGCGGTAGTGAAGAGAGGAGAAACTGCCGAAAAACGCCAAGTATGATAAATACCAAGGCATGTTACCAAACTGTATTACTAGGGAAACAACAAATAAATAACGAAAAACATTTCCTCTTTTTACTTTACAAAAACTAATATAGATTCTTTGTTGAACCGAACGTCATTGTCCAGAGTGCCTCCAGTGTGGGACTCTACGAACGGCTATATTATGTGTTCAGGTACTTCCATCTGACGCTGGGGACAGCAGGCAAGTTTCTTGAACATCTTCAGGTACTGTACGAATGTGATCACTTTACAAGAAGAAAAGCCTGTCCGACAGCTCATGCGAGGGCTCCCTGTGAATACACTGACCAACTTGGAAAGCCAGCTTGTGGGCATACTGAAACAGAACGATATATATACTTATTGAGGGACACTGAAACGAAAACGTCACCAGAACTGCAAGAAGCCGCTAACAACCACACTTAGTGTGGAATGGACTGTTACTCCCAACAGGTTAGTGCTGATCTCTAAATGCGAAATTTCAGGAATATCCAAGGTGTAAAATATAAGAAAATTTCCAGGATTGTCTAAGCAAGTTTAACGTTGGTTCAAAAGTGTTTTCACTGGTCACTAAACCAACAACTTCTGTACCGAGTTACTTCCAGAAGCCTCCTTTTCATTTAACAATTAATACAGATGGTCATTTTTAAAAGAGCTGGTGCACACACTGAATATTAACAACTTTCTTTGATTAATAAGCAATATTTTGATATAATTTTCCATCCCAGCAAAAATTCACGGAGTTTTGACCAAGATTCTAAATTACAAGGGCTTTTCAAGTGCCCTTTAAAACAAATTTAATTCAAGGAGTTTTCAAGGAGTTCCACGAGCCGTGTTCCAAGGGCAGAACACTGAAATTGCCCCCCTGAGGCAGTAATCTGAGAGTTTCTAACCAAGTTTGCATCTGAAATATTAAATTCTTAATCTACAAATGAAGGTAACACACATACCTGGCACGGAGCAGGAACACGAACAGTACCAGGCCAGTTATAGTAGAGGTGGGTGAGTTTATATGACAACCTGTTTGACAGACCAAAAATCCTCGGTTAACTTTGTGCTTTGACTGAATCTTTTATGCTTACATTTTGCCTCATTAACATAAAATAGAAAAGTTTCACTGAAAGTTTCAGTTTCATTTTGAAAGGTTTCCGACAGACGAATGTTTAAAATTGTCAAAATTGTTAAAATTGTTAATGGCTTGGTGGCAAAAACCACACATTCTTTGTAAATCTGGAACTTTCAAAAACTCGCTACCCAAGTACTTGGCATATCATGCTCAAATTTTCACTGACTGCTAACTGTGACATAATCTTTCATTCTGTTAACTCCACTTTCTTGAAACTTTAAGTTTTAGGAAAAAATGTAAACAATTACATCAGCAAAAATGCACCTATAAGTTGGGGTTTTGTGCAGTGCACTGGTCTAAATGATTATTGATCTTAGAATGTTTCTAAGTTACTGGCATTTAACATCTCACATAAATTGGGGTGACTAAGCTCTTTCAAACTAGAACAATATTCAAGATCAAATTACAAGACTTACTTCTGCATGATGTCTGGCTTCCAGCCCGACTTGTCATGTACCACCACATAGTGGGTGGGTGTCACTGTGCCCTGTCTGACGTGCTGACTCACCAGATAGAAGTCATACCTGTAAACAACAGAGAACTTTTAATGTCTAAGCACTGAAGGGGCAAAATACTGATAATCGCATTACCCTATTTCTATAAAATATGACCTAGTTTTATCAAACAAGAAACTCTATCTGGATAGAATGTCCAAACTTGGAAATAAAATGTGTTACTGAGCAACACAGACTTGTATGGAGATCTGAGTCATTTATTGGGTTCTTGAAGATGGGTGCCCACAGGACATACGTCCATTACCATACTTTCACCAATTTTTTATATTTCTCTCCACGGTGGAGGGAAATCAAATTAGGAATTTAATGGCCTGTACAATCCTGCAAACGTTTAAACCTACCAGTCTTTCCTAGTGACTGTGTGGTCAAGCACAGTGCCAGGTCCTGGGTTGTCCAATCTGGGAGAGGGTCCGTTACCCTGTGAGACAGACAGAACACTTGTAAGTACTGAGTAAATCTTAAAATACTTTCATTCTTCAGATTTACGTTGATGTTCTCACAGATAAATGCGAACAAACCTATCTTACTCCTTTCAGTTTGGCCACGTTTACACTATACTGGATAGGATTTCATGCAGACAAGAAATCACTGCATTGCAGCGTAAACAGCAACAATTTTTTGCATCACAAAAACTTATCCGATATGTGACATATCATTTTCAAGGTGTTGCATCTCACAATCAAAACGGCATGAAAAAATAGATAGACAACTCCATTTAGTCAAGCCAATTCAGCTGTAAGCTGGTTTATAACAAAATATTATCTTATTGGTTAGCTTATGGAAGTCAGAACTGAATAAAAAGAAAATGGTAAATGGAAATCAAAATATACCATGACTGAAAAGATCCTAGTGTTGATTCTCTTCTGGACCACCACGACAGCCATCTTGGGCTCGTACTTCTCACCAAACAGGCCGAAGCACTCCGAGAGTTGCTGTACTTCATAACGAGCCACTGTGGGTAGCTGACCGTCACCAACTCCATCACGGTATACGATGATCCTTTCAGGCAATGCATGGTTTATCTAGAACGTTAATAGTTATACCCACAAAATTAAAAACAACCTTAAATCCAGCTATAGGCAGTACTGTAACATTATATATTAATAACTGTTGACTGGGCTTTTGTAGAACAATATTTTTTGATTACTCGAGGAACTAACCAAATGTAATCTAAAAGGGAGATTTTCTTCCGGGTCAATCTTGGTTTCTGGGAAACTACTCAAGTCAAGGTTAGGGTTAAGTTTAGGGTAAGGTTAGGGGTAAGTAGGCAGTGTTCCAGTATCCTGGATCCTAACAGGAAGCAAAATTAATGCTTATGTTCCTTCATCTAAAATATCTTTAAAACTGAAAGTTTCTGTTCCTACCACAAAAAACGAAAATATATAAAGAAAACTTGTGCTATCCAACTGCCATTCTCTATACCAACACATGTTGTACATGATGAGTACTTTATCACAACCAACTAAAATATGCACACCATCAGAAACAACACTATTTGTGATCCTACATGGAAAAACTAGTTCTGTCATCACTTCTCTTCATAAATGTTGTTTTCCATCAATACTAGTAATGTAATGGGAGAATATCAATTTCTTCATTTCCCAACTTCAAGTTGAAGCTAAGTAGAAAGAGTGGGGAAAAATACCCAAACTGAGGAAAGCTTGGTACCAAGCTTTGATTTCAAACTACTCTCTGTGGGAAATGAAGTATAATTTGCACGTGGCGCTATTTCAACAGGCTTGATAGCTGATCAACACTTTGGAAGCATTAATCAGTAACTGAAAATGGTTATATGTGCTGATGTAAAGCATTGAAATTCTCACCTCATGATATTTCTTCAAAGATGCCGTCAAGCACATCTTCAGTCCATCAATGAGCTCCTGACCAGGAGACTGGAAACACACCCTGGAGTACCATCTGGTCAGCGACTTGTTGGTGCTGGCTACAAACCCTCCCACTGACCGCCCACCTCGTGCCGCATCATGGTACACATCAATACCAACAACCATTAGGGTCGACTGAAATACAAATAATTATCTTATAAGAAACATGTTGCATTAACTATCAATTTTGAAGTCAAAAACAGGTTTCTCAAAAAAGCTCAGGAAATGTCAGTTATAATTGTTTTCAATTTGTATTGTTAGCAGTGCATTTTACTCTAAGTTATGCTTTAATTCATATTTAATTTCAATCACATTCTTATAGACTTTCTTGTTAAAATCTCAACTGCTAAGGTTTACTAGACTATTGTGAAAAAGTCTTCAAGGGAGCATTTATGTTTTACTTTACATTGTTCATCATTCCACTTCTCCTTGTTATTAGATTATGTACAAAACAAAACAGAACAAAGGAAGACAAGAAAAAGAACAAACATCAGTGAAATCATGATGCTACTACCTACCAGTTTCTGAATCAAAGCCTTAGGATCCTCATAAGCAGTTTCCAAACTCCAATTTCTTTTTTTTAATATCTTGAGTAAGTTTTGGGGCATGGATAATTGGTTTTAGATTAATATTGTATTAATTACATAAAAATCATTCAGATATTGCTGAAAGTATCTAGGATGACTTGCAGCTGATTTAAATCATTTACAGACTTGTTAGTTTTGAAACCATGGAATTCATTTACATACAGAGGGTATGGTCAGAGCCCAAAGTTCTCCACCAAGCTTGACATTAATCTGCAGGGCAATCTTCTGAGTAACACTACGAAGTTTGTTCTGCTGCGAGATTGTTCTTGCATTGATAACCTGCAGAGGAAAACAAAACCCAGCACTTAAACCTCACTACTAAAAAAGATACCAGTAACATGGGGTGACTACTAATCTGCAACTGTAATTGAAACATTCTGTAGTACAGGCTTGTAACAAGGTTCATACATATTTTAGGTACTTCAGGGACTTTCAATGAATTTTAAGACTTTCAAGGACTTTTAGAGATTGAATTCAAAGACTTTTTTAAAAGCACTAAATTCAAGGACTTTCAAGGACTACTAGGCACCAGGATTGTCAAGGACTTTTAGGCACTGAATTCACCACTGGCCTGAAGTGAAGCTGTCTAGATGAACAAATCGCGACAAAGCTTTCACATGCAAAAACTGAAAAAAGTATTTCAACTAGACAATTGCTTTTTACACTGTTGGCCTTCACTTTTAGAGTAAGAAAAAACACCTGAACAACAAAAATATGATTGTAGAATCTACAGTGCTATTTTCAAGGACTTTCAATGACCAAAATCTAAAATCAAGGGTCTTCAGGCAAGAACCCAGCTGTAGGCTTTGCAATTCAACCAGAAATTGTGGGAGCTGTATCAATGCTGTTCAAGTACCTGTGAAGGGACAGGGCTTTCCACACAGCAAAGCTTCTTGACTGCTGCATAGCGATCATCTCTCGATGTAGGGAAAATGATGACCACAACTTGAACCTGAGGATGTAGGTTCTCTCTGATTGACCTCAGGTACGTCTCTGTTCTGTCATCGCGAACCTCCAGCATCTGAGGGTCGTTTACAGAGATCCCCATAGCTGGAGTTACCTTCTTCATCATGGTCACATAGTCAAGTGCTTTGCCCTGATCTCTCCTCACAAACACTACAAGCCAACAGTTGAGGTTAACTGGTGTGATCACTTGTTCCTTGACTGCTTCACGGCCAAAGTCAGCCTGAGCATTTGATGTGATTGAAGTGCTACCAAATAATATCTTCTCTGACTGCAACTGACGACCTTCAACCTGCAAAGTTGAAACAACAACTAAAGTCAGGTTCACAAAGTAGAGACAAAGGATGCTTTCAGTCCAGCTCGGCAACAGTAACCACATGACCAAAGTTTCAAATTGGAAGCTGTGTGTTGTGATACTGCTGTGGCCTTCTCATCCCCTTCAGAAAGAGAGGACTACTTGGAACCAAACATTTCACATTACTGCTGGGGCACTTGCAATCCAGCATGGCGATGCTAGTCACCTGACCAAAGTCCTGTAAAGTGCCTGTAGCTACACAAAGTATAGATATTAAATAATCTTTAGCTTAACTGGTGCTCTGTCCAACAGCTCTTGTTAGACATACTTACCCTTAGCAAGGACATGTCCAGTTTGAGGCCCCAACTGCTTAAGTGCTGCAAAGCCTGTCAAACAGTTTGAAGCTGGTTTAGCATAGATGAAGAACCGAGGTAAACTTTATGGCAAGGATAATAATTCGGTCAGGAACCAAGAAGTTGTAAATGTGTCAGTAACCATACTTACAGCTGGACTGGAGTTGATGTTCTCAATAAATTTCCTCATTGCTTCCTGTCTTTGGTTTGGAGTGACACGGGTATGAACAGCTATGTCCTGGGGATGAAGAGAAGAATTAACAATTACCAAAATTTTTGGATGTAGTATGATCAAACCTCATTCTTAACCTTGAATTACAGGGCTCGACAACAAGCATTTTAAGTCACTGGATGTTCGGGCCAGTGATTGTCAAAAGCTACTGGCCCGGCTTCAAAGAGTGCTGGCCCGGTCAAAAATCGAGAGAGCGCACTTCAAAGTCCGTTGTTCATGTTTCTACGAGTATACTTCGATACGAAACACATGTATATCGTTTCAGCACTGTAAATACCTGTACATGTCCTAATTGCAATATCTGGTGCTATAATTTCCGTGTTCTGAATAATTCGACAGTGTGCAGTTTACAAACCTTGACTAGACGATGAGTACATATATGGACGCCGACGAGTATGTTAAAGCGTTCATCACTCATGGTGAGACGCAAAAAAGAACGTGATGAACAATCATAGTCCAGTACTAAAAGATGATGTATGATAATATCTGGAGCTGGCTATGCAGTGGCCGTATAAAATATCTACTCCAAGGTTTTAAAGAATGAATGGAAAATGTTATCAAGCTACAGCAGCAACAAAAATATTTATGTTTTCCTCTTTGACTAAAACTGATTATTTTGTTTTCTATAATAATTATTTCTAACACTAGGTACGTTATTTTAACGTAATGACAACATCGCAAAACTCTGAGATTGCATCAGATCTCTCAAAGAATGTTTCTTTTATCATTCATTTACATAACACTTAATTACAACTTACTTGCCGATCGGCTGTGGAAGGGAATTTCACAATTTACAAAATACCTCGTTTTTCTTTGCATCAAACTCTTGCAACTTCCACCGCTCAGTCCAAGTGGATGCAAATGTCCACTTCCTTTTGCCTGAAAGACCATTTTCTCTGTTGCCTTCTTGTTTGCTCTTCCTTTTTTTAAAAAGAAGTTTATTTGCACAACGAGGATTTTGCCTCGGTTTCGGCAGTTGCAGAAACTTTTTCTATTATATGCCTCCAAACGTTGCCAGAATTCGTGCACATTTGAACCCGAAACTTTATAGCATGCGCATTATCTCAAATAGGCTAGACTGTCGGCTGTCCCAAGACTAGCCTCCATTAATATTTCTTCGTGTAAAGAAAACGTTTTTACATTATAAAGATAAAGTAAATTCAGCAGCAGTTTTGAAATACCGGTGCTGATGAGCGAGAAGACAGTATCCATGCTGATGTCGAGAAGACAGTATCTGGCAGTTTCACTGAAATTGAACGTTCATCTTCAGATCACAGCTCTTTGTCACGCTGGTTGTACACATCTATTCAACACGGTTTGGAATAAGATCAAACAAGTTTTGACTATTTTTTTGCTCCTTTCTAGTCTCCATTCACCAAAATCTTGCGAGTATTTTTCGATAACAAATTTAAACTCTTTCTAAGTAACTTAGTGGCCCCATCGGGCCACCATTTTACAAAACCCACTGGCCCGGAAGGGGTAAAAAGTGCCTCCAGGCCAGCATTATTGTCGAGCCCTGTATTATATTGTATTGTATTATATTATATTGTAAATTATATTTATGGCAGGGCCTCTGGGGAGAGCAGTTCATGTAACTGAGTGTTCCTGCTGAATAAATAGAGATTATTATTATTATTATTAGATTCAGTACCCCCAGTCTCCCCTACAATAAATAGTGTTTACGGAATGTGTATTGATATGGTTCAGGGCTTGATAGCATTTACCTTACCTTTGGTTACTCCAAAGAGTGAGATTCTTGGTGGAGTGAGCGCCAAAGGCGCGAGCAAATTCTAGGGGGGTCCAGGGGCATGCTCCCCCGTAAAATTTTTGGTACTCACACTTCTCAAATCGCTGGAAATGCATCAATTTCTTAAAAGACGCACATTTAGGCCTTCTATTGACTATGAAGACACTTCTGAAAGCTTAAAAGTAGAGTTACCTACCAGAAGAGTGCCAATGCCGAATGCGTGAGAAATGCTCGTGTCGGTGTGATAGTGTGAGATTACATCGAAATGCGTGAGACACTCACGCTCAATGCGTAAGACTTGAGAGCTCTGTATATGCCATATGGCTGTGGTCACTGGTGCCAGTTTGATTTCAATCTAGTATCTACCTTTTAATACTCTAT
>JAOEHT020221845.1:0-29040 GCA_025448195.2 Parazoanthus atlanticus | reverse complement strand
TTGTTCTAAAATTTGGTACAAGAATCAAGATGGAAAATTTGTTAGCTGCAGTTGCAGTTGCTCGGATAGGAACGGTTCTATTAAAAAACTAACCGCCATTCGCGCTGACGTAATGATTTCATGCCAGTTTGTTTACATCGTTCTAATTGCAACATCACGCACAATGCGGCAACTGATCACGACATTTACTACCGCGATCTAGGAATCCCTGTGGCGTGTTTATGCTCATCCTAATTCTTAATTTTATCAATCGTTTTATCTTTTTCTGCTTTCGGACGGTATTTAGAAACCTCCGAATGCGTTGGAAACGTCGAGTTCTACAGTTTATAGCGATGGGAAGAGTTGGGGCAAGTCGGAGCGAGCAGGATACTCCGGGGCAATTGAGCGCACCCTAAATGTTGGACCTGGGACTTTGCTCGTTTTGGCTGTTTCAACTACAGTTGACCCCCGGATACTCGAACCTTCAAGGGAAACGTAAATCGATTCGAGTTAGCGAGAGTAAATTAGTGAGGAATTGGCTTGAAGGGAGAACGAATTTAGCTTGACAGTTGAGACTTGAGTTTATAGCGGGACGTTCGAGATATCGAGAGTCAACTGTAGTGTAGATGGAAGAACATTTTGAAAGCAAGTTCAGCGTTAAAAAGCTGACAGGCTATTAAATTTCAGCTCCAAGCGTTCTGGGGAGGGGATGAAAGAAGTGAGTGCAGTTTAAAAACAAAACTTTCACGTTTTTCAGTTTCACTTTCAGCTACCAAGCCTTCACGTTAACAAGAACTAAAACGGGTCAAAGTTCATTCCAGAAATTCCCGCAAATTTTTTTTGCAGGTTTCAAGTATCACTTGTGCCACAGCAGAATTTCATTGGCTCCGCGGAATCAGGAGAGGACTCGCCACAGACATGTACCAGCTCAAGTTTCCAGTACAATAACAAATCACGCTCGTTTCGTTCTTGGAATCTGTTCAACTGACCAAGTGTTCGATATTTACCATAGTATGCACTTTGTTAAGGTTTGCTGTTAGAGGTTTAATGTACTCTAGTTATTCTGTCGGTCAGTGAAGGAGAAAGGAATATTAACTTGCCATATGGTAGGTCCACGATAGCTGTGTTGTGAGAGGGGTCGACTACAGCAACGCGGTCGGCGAGGACTTGAGTCACACCAAAGAGAAAGCAGATTGCAGACGGAACCCCGTGAAACATGTTGATTTTCATGATTTTGATCTTAACTGCCTACTTGGATAACGTTACTGGTGAGTACTCTTATGTTCTCAAAATCCCCTAGCTATTTTTTTAAAAACAAACTATCTTTTCGAAGCTACAGATAATTATCAGGTATCTGTGTACTGTCACTCGCATACTGATACAGTTTTTCAAAACATCTTTAAAAGTTTACTATATAAAGCTAGCTGCTACGTCATGGACACATGTGGCTGGGTTAAACTTTTACTTCTTTGTTCAGAGTGCATACATGTACTTTCTGAAAACAATTAATGTTTTTTAAAAAGGTTCACGTTTCTGCACATCTTGTTATATTTCTGTGAGCTAAAATTCTGAGAATTTTAATATGGATTGCCTCAGTTCCAGCTAGCACTCGTTAAATATTTCCTCGCTAATTTACTGATATCCAAAAATACCGCTATACATAGGGATTATAACACCTGTGTCCGCGCGACTATCATCTGATAGTACCCCTTTAAAAACGTTGCATCATTCGGTCAATAGAAAACACGTGCCGAGGCGAAAGAAAGGCACGCTAGTACATACTATAAGAAATCGCTTTTTTGGGCCTTGGCTGAACGTTCTTCAGCCTCAAATGTTCTTAAAAAGTTTTGTTAAGTTGTATATTTTATTTCGGAGTACGTTATATGGCTTAGGCTCGAGACAAACGTCGAACTTTCATGAGTCGAACTAAATCTAGCAATTAAATTCCTGATAAGTTCGACGTTTGCCCCATTTTGAGTTCGACAGATTCTATTTGGATCGTCTGACACGTTCTATCCGTCTGGAGCAGACGGATAGAACGACTGAAATTTGGTTCGTCTGTATAAAGTTCGACGTTTGACCTAAACAGCCGAAAAATTTAATTTGGGTCGACCCGAACTATAATTTAGTTCGACTCATGAAAATTTCGACGTTTGTCCCGAGCCTCAAATACATTGTTCTGAAAATGACTTGCTACAAATCGACTCACAAGTCACACGAACCAGGATAACGGACTCGCGTGTCTTTGCATACTGTTTACCAACATTAAATGTTAAATCGCGATATCAGTTAGTTACGGTTCTCAGTTCCATTTGAAAACTTATAGAAATATAAAAAAACCGTCCCTTTCTTAGTCTCAGCCTGAGATATGTTCTTACCATGTTCTTAAATTTTGGCCGTTTTTCAGCCTCAGTGTTCTTATAAAAAAAAGAGTATTATTTTGACTTCGTTATCTGCCCACGCAGGCAAGATACAACACGATATCATCTATTGTTCTGCTTGCACAATGTTCTGGTCTTTCGCCTGTATTGTTGTGTTTTCTACTCAGAATGGTCAAAACACTCCACTTGACCTTTAATCTATATGAAACAGTTCGCATTTACACACTAGTTTCCAAAGTGGTGAGTAACTATCGCAGCTCATGAATTATGGAAGCTAACCCGAGTGTCGCAGCTTTCAGCCAAGTACAGCAGCGCCTACCAAAATGTGTACAACATGTGCTCTTCTCGTGCATGCTCGCTTGTTTCCTACTAAGAGTACTTCATCTTGATCACAAAGAACGTACGTCATATGTATTTGTACCATACGCATTATTCAATGGTTGTATGTCCTTCAGGGTTTGTACAGATATTTGAATACAAAATTCCAGACTTTTTTCAGACTTATTCTAGACCTTTTTCCTTATTTTCCAGACACAAAATTAGGTAACCGTTTTAGATAAAGTATTACATTCACGCAAAAACCTAGATTTTAGATATTTTATTGACCTACGTTTCAGTCTTCCGATGTTTTAGATAATTTTCGAGCATCTAGTATATTTTCTCAAAAATATTAATGTAAAATTTGGGCGTTATTTCTTCTACGGAGTAAAGCCCAGAATCCAGACCTTCGCTTTATTATCCAGACTTTTTCCAGACTTTCCAGACATTTTTTGGATTTCCAGACTTTTTCCAGTTTTCCAGACTCTGTACGAACCCTGCTCTAGAGCTTTGAAAAGTGTTTGGTACTTTCAAGTCCCCCGAGAGAGCATTTCAGGAGTTTAACATCCCTGTCCACAGATGGTGGGGGTGAAAGTAGGTCTCTGAAGTATTCAACCTTTGGTGAACTTCACTCACACAAAAAGTGCAGGTGTATCTTCCAATCTGCACTCTCTTAACTATGACTAAAATTAATATTTTTTATCTCTTGTTGTAGCACTCAGAACACCCTAAACAAATCCATTTTTGTAATAAAAAAACCAAAAATTTTGAATTTTCATCAAAACATAGAAGCATGTAAACAGGTTTTTGTCATCAAGTTGTAAGTTACACTATTTGACAACTTTTTGTCCAATATTTGTTTCCCTGCAGGTGTTCGTCGCCTTTCACCTGAGCAACCAGTTTCACCAAATGTCACGACCATCAACCCCACTGAGATTAAAGCCACTTGGTGTCGTGTGAACTCAAACAGTGTTGAGATTGATCATTATGAACTGTTCATTGACAATGAATTAGAGTACTCTGGAATAGATGTGATGTATGTGGCAAAAAGGTTGAAACCATACACGTGGTATGAGGTGAAACTCAGAGCTTGTGGAGTGTTTCCTAACAGATGTTCAGTCTTCTCCAGGATTAGAAGCATAAAGACCCCCAAAGCTTGTGAGTACAAATTGTTATGCTTGTGTGTCAAGTGCCTTTTATAGTACATATTGTCAAAAATGTTAAATCTGCCACTTTGGTAAGATCTTTTTAAAACATATCACAAGTTGATAACTTTTCAAAAAGAACTTTTTACTGCAAATAACTATAGTTTTGTTAGGACATTGCAGTTAGATAATCCAGACATGTTTAAAATTATTATTCTAAAAATACATTCTTGTAAAGTTAACCGGTTCTATAATTTTTCTCTTGCATATAAATAATAATTGTATTTCAAATACATAATTATCTTCAGTTTTTGAGTATTGCTGAAGCTTAATGTAAGAGATAGAGTTAACAGATGGACAGTTGGATTAGTACAGTTTGCATACAGAGTTATCAATATCAAGGAATTCATGTTCAATGGTCAAGGGTAGACTTAGGGGGGGGGGGTCAGGTCCTGTTGGCCCCTCCCCCATCAGCAATTTTGGAAACATTTTATAAGAAAAGCACTGGACAAAACAACTTTGCAGCACAGATACCTTTCCCCCACCCCCTCTTAGTTTTCCAGAATTACGGGTTTGGGCCCTTCCCTTTCCGAAACTTTTGAATCCGCCCCTGAAAAGACTTCATTCTGTCCCGTACTGTGTTGCAAGACTCATTTACCTGTCGAGAAAATATGATCATGTAACTCCACCACTCGTCAATCTTCACTGGGTTCCTGTTCAAGAAAGAATCGAAATCAAAATTCTAACAATCGACTTTAAAACCTATCATGGACAAGCACCTTAATATATTTGTGAGTTTTAAAAACTTTACTCTCCTGCCAGAGCTTTTCGCTCCTAATGTTAAGACCTACTCTGTAAGCATAACAGTTTTCAACCTCAAAACATAAGACAGTATCACAGTATTATTATTATTATTATTATTATTATTATTATTAATATATTGCTAATATTATTATCCGGGACTCTCCTAAAAATCTCGGGCAGCTTCTTACTAAATATAATAAATATTATATGTTTTTGACTATGATTATATGCAAATACTTTTTGCAACTTTATAGACTAAAACATAATAATAAATCCCCTTTCCAAAATTTCTGGATCCGCCCCTGAAATCCCTTACACATGCTTATTATGGGGGGAGGAATCTATTCCTAGACGACTTTACGTCAACAATTTTGCTTATTTTGGGTGTGTTTATTTTCTCTGAGATTGGCAGCGGGGGGGACGGATGGGAGGTGAAGCAAGGCGGAGGGAAAACTTATTACGCTATCTATAAAGTGCAGTTCACACACACAAAAAATATTCATCGATCGACCAAGCCATACTGAATCCAAATGATGGCTAATAGGCTGCTTCAACAAGCAAATTTAGATTTGGTTTAGACCAGTGGACAAAGAAATTGAAAACAAGTATATACTGGGTCTGAATATGACCAATGACTACTACTGTCAAAAACGTCCAGATTTACATCTTACTAGGGGGCGAAAGAAGCAGTATTCTCGATTGAAGTGATCAAAGTTTTTATTCCACATAAACGATCAATCGGATGCACCCCAAAGCTAACCGTGGCGACATTTCTGGTACAGCTCTGTAGATAATTTCTTAAGTGCTTTCTTTTGGTTTTGAGAGCCACGAAAATGCATCCTTGCGTATCGTTGTATATCAGCGAACATACAACGCTGAGAGAGTCAATCAAATTCATGGATTTGCGATAGCCAATATAAATTTATACTAAAACATGCTTCACCGTGAATAAAACTCTCATTGTGAGAAATATTGAATTATTTTCTCTGAAACAACAAAATATTTTTGGAAGAATGAAGCGATTATTTACAAATACAAATAACGAAAACTAACAAATGGAACATATCTTAATATGCTGGAACTCTCACTGCTTCTGTTTCTTTGAGGAACCTAGGAGTATAAATATGAGAATGTGGACGTATAAATGTACGCTCTCCATTTATGAGAACGTCTACACTTAGGGCTGAGGCTGAATGTTCTTATCTTTCTCAGGATCTCAGCCCCATGCAAATATTCTAAAAAGTTTTCTTGATCAATAATTTATGGAATTGTTCCCAACATCTAACTCAGTTCATATCCAAATGCGTTGCTACTACCAGTTTAGCACAATCAAATGTGAAATTACACTGCTCTCTCACGATATTTAGTAGCGGTTCACTGTTCCATTCTCAATACTAATATTAATAAAAACAAACGTTACTTTCTCAGTCTCATCCTGAAGTGTGTGCTTAGCATATTCTTAAACTTTGGTATTTTTTAGCCGGCTCAACGTTCCTATAAAATAGGTCCTTATTGATAAGAGAGTGTATGTATACCGCACTGAATATTTTTTTAATAAGATTTCTTTTTATAAGAATCACGAGGCTCAAAATCCCTGAAAAATAAGAATTTTCTAAGAAACATGCTCAGGTTCACTTTTATTGTTCAGCACTTCTAAAATGTTTCAGTACTGCACATTTTGCCCTTTTTCTCGAAATGAGGCCATTCTATTGTAAACATAAAGTGTTTGAATTTTGACGATGATGAAGATGTACATGTATAATTTGTTCCATGCAAGTAAAAAATTCCAACTTCTGGAGCTCACTGTTGTCCTTTACCCTATCGCTGTATCTTTATAATTCGTATCAGTATTTGTGTAAGAATGATTTTATGAGAATACTTAGGCTGACTTTAAAAATAAGTTAAGAATCACATTTTAAAAATAATCATTTGAGGCTGAAATCTCTGGTACCGCTAAGAATCACGAGGCTCAAAAGAAATTTTGTGATTCTTATAAAAATATTCAATGTATTCATGCGTGGGCTTTCTTTGAGGTCGCCAACCTATAGACCTCTTTCATAACATGCCGTCTAGTGACCATCAACAAAATGTTTGAGTCAAGGCTAGATAGGCAGAAATACTGCAGCAAATGTATGTGAACTTGGTACTTGACCTCGATTTGAAATGTTTTTTATGGCCACTTGGGCACATTATGAAAGTAGCCCATTGCTGCACAGTCATTACCCAGACTTTAATACACTGCAACTTATGCGTATCTTTTATTTCTGCTAACTTCAAAGGTTACCGCAGGGTGGCTGTTTTGGTTAGAATAGCGTTCTAAGTGCAGACAGTCTGTTTGAAACAGGTCTACTTGCGGTTATCTCTAAACCCGGTGCAATGCCATCGAGGGGCGCGGGTGCTTATGGGAACAAATTCATTATTGATACCTCCAAACTTTACCGTTTTCATGATTAAAGTTTTTAAGCACCTGCATTCCCTTCACCTGTCCGTAGAACTTATCTCTTCCAACGTGAGGAAAAACCACTAGCGAAATTAACAGCCTGGCGCTCAGTTAATTTTCGATCGTTAATTAAACGTTAGAGCTTTATTAAACGGAAGAGGCCGCATTAGAATTGACGAGTAATGAAGTTTGAAGAGATTGCAATCATCATCTCGTAAGTACAAGGGAAAATTAAACGGATATTACTATGGATTTGCAAGTCATTTGCAGTTTAAAGGCACGCCGCTTTGAAGTGAATAAAGCAAACTCTGATTATTAAATCCATTCTCAATTAACTGACCATTAAATTGAAAATATATATGCTGAGAAGGAGATTATTACTCGTTTGTAAGCCTTGGTATGTGTTGTTTTTTGACATTATTGTTTAGTAACTTATTTTGTGTTTCTTGTGTTTTCATGTCACTAAATGTAAAAAGTGAAAGAGGCTTACGGGCTTCATTTGTTGTAAAATATTGAATTGTGTTTCAATGCAATAAAGTTATACTCACAACACAACACGAAATGCTGATCATTATCTTGTACTGTCCAGTAGCAAAGATTAAAAAGAGTCGCAATAAACTTCGGTCTTAATATTTTAACCTTCTCGATTATTTTCTAGCTCTTATTACAGGGATTACGTTTTACGCAAAATATTTGCGTAAATTTGTAGCGCTTAACCTTTTGTGAGTAGACAATACTTTTTCCTTTGATAGGAAAACAACACTAATTTTTTCTCAGTAGTTTAATCAGTGGAACCATTTAAGGTGGTTTTTCTGCGGATAAGTAAACTATAAAAGTGTTATTGACAAATAGAAACTGAAACACAAAATCTGTCACAATTCTTACTGAGAATTGAACATCTTGGCCATTTAGCCTTTCAAATTTTCAGTTTTGCGAAAATTTCTAATTAAGTTTGATCTCGAAACTCATATCCAACATTTATGAGATTTCAGGAAATAAGTTGTTGAAAATTAGATAAACTTTACAACACAGTCTGATTTAGTAATGACAAATTTAAGATTGACAAAATTGCAATTGCAATCATAATATGGATGTGGTATTTGATTCTAAGAAACAATTTCTACAAGTACACATTACCATTTAACTTTCATTCAAGACATGTTTTTCCTCATATATTACTGTGACTGAAGAACGAATATTCTTAATGTCGTCTATAAACAGTCCAATTACCTTCTTTTGGAAATGACAAAAACAAAATCCGTGGTAAGTTAAGCAGAGTAATTCTGCAGTAATTCGAGCCAATTTCAAAGCTTTAGCAGAACAAAACGTCAGTTTGCGCTTATCTCTCTTCAACAAATTTGTTTTAATACAAAAACAATTCTGCTGAAATAAAATTGTTTTTCGATTTTAAAATAGATCATTACGAGAAATAATTAACAAAAAAAGAGCAAATACATATATGTTTGTTGGTGTCTTGGTAATGTGTATGTTCCGATTTAGCTGAAAAACCTATGGAGAGACTGAACAATATATTACCAACTTTAAAATATCGAGCGAAGGAATTAGGGGATTTAAGTGGGCTTTTTGTACATTCTCACTCGTTCTGTGCTGCTTCCTTTTCGCTCGGAAAGCGAATCCTGACCCTATCTGGACAAAAATTAGTTTTGCCAAAGACTCAAATGCCCTAACTTCTTAATCAGTTGTTGCGACATGTGGTCGTGTTGAAACTTAATTGTTTCCTAAAATATCATAAATAACTTTTTAACCAGCCAGTCAAATATATATGATACTCCATTTATCATTCCGTGAACAGTTATAGTAGAAGTTGTGTGTGCTTCTTTTTGTTAGAACTTGAGCCGTTGAAATATTTTCAAGTCTGTACAGTTGTCTGTAAACTTTATGTGTTCAGTTGAGAATTTTAGAGGCTATTGTCTGTATTTTACTAAAAGCACAAGACTCAATCGGGGGTGGAAAAGGAATCATTTGACTTCAGATACTCATGATTCCTAATTTTTTTAATTCAGTGATCCGTAATTCATCCTATCGTAAGAAACTTATGCATGATTCATTGGTCGTTGCTCGATATTCGCATGATTCCCTAAGTTTCAAAAGCAAAAATTCATGATTCCTACCAATATTTTTCGATCAGATTCATGATCCATGATTCCATTTCCAGCCCCGAGACACAACGTTTACAATTTGATTAGGCCTGTTCTGTGTGGCTTGCTCTCATTTCATAAAATGTAGCAGAAACAACAGTATATAGTTACTTATGTTTACTCAACGAAGTTTAATACACCAAAAATAAACCATGCATTGGGGTGCTAAAGAAACAATTTGTAGAAGCAAATAAAGTAAGTGAAAACAAAAGAAGGTTCACAAGTCAACGAAAATGTTTTTGTAACAGAAAATCCAAGACAAGAAGCTTACATATATACAAGCGACTGATCTCGAAGTAATACCTTAAAAAAAGTACAGTTATCTGACGGGTTGAAAACTCAGACGAATTTCTAATTTTACCATGAAAGGATTAATATCCATGCAACATAAAAAACCATATAATAATACTGTGTCGTGCACGAAACGATCTCCCTTGGAACCAAATAATTCAGACAACTGGTCAAAGTACTTTGTTAACTTTCATGCAATTTAAAAGAAACGCATAAGTGATTTTGTCAGTGCAAAGTTTGAAAGTATACCCTTTATCGCCTAGCTTTTTCTCAGCTTTTAATTTCCTTTCTCATGAAAAACCTGTGTGGGAAAATCTTAGTGTGGGTTTTCGTACTAATTCTGATACATTCCAGAAATGTCTTTAAAGATTGTGGGAATAAACCCCGATTGAGGTCTGACATTTGAAAGATGTTGATGACAAGACCGTCAACAATCAGACTAACACCTTTGATTCGGGTTCAGTTTTGGAAACGTATAATATCCGAACATTTCAACATTCTAATTAATTTTTCATTACTCCTTCATCAATGAATGACTTGTTAAAATCTCTTTAAGGGCCTAAGCTAACTAATCTTTTAGGCGGAAACAAGACGGGTTTAGCTGGGTTAACGCCTCAAGCGAGAATTGCCATTTCATTTTCCCGATACGCGTCAGAAAATGGCAAAAAAGTCCAATTATATTTTGTGTATAAGCATGGACATCTCTCGATTCTGAGCATTAAAATAATGCGCTATTTTTTCCTGACTTGAGAAACACTGTTAGATGTCGAAATATGGAAGAAAACTGACTAGCTTCAGCTCAGTCAAAGCTTGAGTCCAATGTGCAGTCTTGTCTAATTACAAACAAATGTTTCGTCTACGCGATTGTTTAGCGAGGGTATTGCTGGGTTAATTTCGAAGAATAACATTTATCAGCTACGATTTAGTTACAGAAGAAGAAGAAGTTTTAATTGTCGAGTTTACAAGCAGCGTAGTGCTTCAGTCGATTGTGGCTGTTGACTTTCGCACAAACTTTACCTGAAAAAATATTGAATCTGATCTAAAAATTAAACTGGTATACTTCACCATTTCTAATTTTATTTTTAAATTCGAAGCAATTAAGCGGGGAAACTTCAACTAATTGACAATGAATGAATAGTTCATTTTCTCTCTTTTCTTACAATCAAAATACGTTGAAGGGTGGAACAAAGCGGTACTCTAGATTTTTCGAAGCCTAACTAACTTTTGAAGGGTTTGTTTCAATGATATATCATTTGAATTGCTCACTTGAATGAAAAGCGCTAACGAAACCATTAATTATTTGATCCAAGCCATTCTTTCATAATTACAGATGAGTTGCGCAGTTAAAAACTGTATTCGTATAAATTTGGTCCTTGCAAAGTTCGAGTCGTTCGTAGTACTACATGTGTATTATAGTGTTGTTCATTACAAAAATAAATAAATAAATACATGGAATGTATTTTACATGCATGCCAAAAGGAGTCTTTCCTTGCAATTTAATTGAAGGAAATTAAACTTCAGACTAACTATAGTATCGAATGAGCCGTACTTTTAGCACTCTTTTCTGTTTTGCGAGCAAAATCTTGGTGTATGTTTACAATCATAAACACCCCCTCCCTTGATTTTCTTACTTGCTGCCAGTCTTTTAGTAGGTTCTATTCACTATGACATGCAGTATCAATGAAATTTGGACCAGACTATAAGACAATTTTCGTATACTCGCCGATAAATGAGAAAAGAAAAATCAAATATCCACGACAGTATTTAAATGCACGCGCGTGTGTGTTTTGAAGCCGGTCGAAGTTCAAATAAGTCACAGTAAATATCACAGGTTGTTCTATTGACTCAGGTCTCAATTTCTGCAAGCTAAAAAATAATTTCTCACGGCAGTGGGACCTAATTACTCGCGACTCTGTGGGCTACTGGGCGATCAGGAAATGTAACTGCAGGCCCTCTCTGTCTCCCAGCGCGGTAAACGCCCTGCTTTATTCAGAAAGAAAACAGCAAACAAATTCCCATCGTCAACGCTCGCATTATTCGCGAGATAAATAAATTATGCGTCAAAGATATATCCACACGGAGCAGGGCCGTTTTCTTGAAATGGCTTACACTTAAAACTCGGGAGAATTTTTAATTAATTCTTAAGCATATCCAGTTTCATTTATACTAAAACTAACTAAATCTTTTTAATTCTCTCTTAGCTCTATAGGGGAGATGAAACAGGCACCGTCTGATATCGCGTTTTAATTTGACAATTTGTGACTTGTCAGCAGCACTTGCTCATAGTGCAATTTACACGTTATGCGCTCACTCACTCGATGACAGTTGATGGGTCTTCTCTGACATTTGATGGGTTTCTTTTCGAGCACTCGACGGGCTTCCTTCCGCAGTCACTTGACGTAAGTTCTTACTCGGGGTTCATTGAATGTGCCTGATAGGAGCGAGTTCATTAAAACTGGAATGGCACTCGGATTACATTTATTACAATTAGAGATAAAATGTTCGGTTTTTTCAAAAATTAAGCCCAGGATAATCAAAAGCGCTCATTGAATCTTGATCGAATTTAATCGCCGCAAATTTGGAGCAATAGAAACCTGTGAAAAGCATCACTAATGTACAAGATCTTTATCAGAAATCATCTCCTCCAAAGTTTCGCAGAAAATTGACTTTTTCAAATCCCGAATGCGATCAACAAAGACAAACTATCGAAACAATTTGAATAATTAATTTTAGTCTTCGAATTTCGCTCGTCGAGAGTTGAAGTCTCCTTCGCTTTCTGGTCGAACTGATGTTTCGTGTTTACATGAACTTCTAATGAGCGTATTCCAAGGGATTACAATTAATTAACTGAAAACCAAAGTTTGTTCGAGCACTCTTCTGGAAATTCCCCTAATTGACAAGATCCAAGTACTTTCTTCCCAGGCTACTTCGGAAGCGCGCTGAACTAATTTGTGTCTCGAAAAAAAGCATGCCAGCTTTAAGGGAGCTGGCAACTCGATTCTTATTTTTTTACCTTGTTCAGGCCCGAGTTGTCTTCCCCTTGATATGGCTAATAAGACAAAACAGTGGCGCCGTTGGGTAATGATTGACGGCCGATGATTGATTGTTCAATTTCCTTCACATTATTTCTGTGTTACGTTGGGGACAATGGCTAATTATTATTAGAGAAATATAGATAAAAGTGATTACGAAAACATTAAAGCTATCCACATCGTGTTGGCGGGAGCACAGAGTACACTCCTGGCGGTGGAAGTGCAAGAGAGAGAGAGAAAGAGAGAAATCGCGCGTGAGCAAGTTGGGGGTTTATCATAGCGACTGCTATAAGATCACTCTAGCAACTGTCTGCCGTTAATCGGAACTAAACGAAGTTATGCACTTTTGTTTCGCCTTATCCAAAGCTGAAGGGCTGCCGCCGTTGAAGCGTTCTTCGCCAGTCCATTCATTTGCCATACACGACATTCTTGGACTAAACGACACCAAATCATCGAAGTCAACATGTCCTTCTCATTCTTACGACGACGAACCCCAAGTATTTTCCTTCGTCCCACACTTATCAACTCCACACTCGCTGGACCCGCCTTCAAAACTGTCGAATTTACCCGGTAAGTCATGTGTAGAAAAGGCGCGTGCAAGCTCCCTCTTTAAACTGGATCGTGTTTCTTAAAAGTAAGAGATATCTTCAAACTGAAATCTTTAAAGGATTCTCAACTTTCTGCCAGCCCTCGGCATTTCTGATTACACATCAAATGATCGCGTAATGGACGATAATTCCCTAATTAAACACGAATCAGTGAGCATTTCAAACCACATCCCGTGAGTTTGATAGCGGATTTGAGGGTAAAAAATAATTTCTACTGTGACCGAGTGTCTTACAGTTTCACACGGTTAAATACCGAGATTATAGTTACTCAAAAGTGCAGTTTTCAGTGAGACCAACAACGCGACAAACGGAGAAACGAAGACAAGAACTGAACGACTCGTTTGTAGACAGCTGCAAACTGTTAGCTCTGTATTATAGATGAGTAAGGAAAATAATATACGGATTCACGGTGCGCACCAACAGGCAAGTTTATTAGCACTGAATTTACGCCAGCTTTGAATTTTCATATCCAGCTGAGGCTTGTAAGGACCAAATTTTTATTTATAGAGCTATTAATAACAGAAATTGTAAGTAATGGCACAAACTATAGTGAACTTCCGTTTTAAGCTATTATGCTGATCTGCCACATTTTTGCCTAGATGCAAAAGATGAAAGGAAAAGTGACAAATCCATTTCACTAGCAAATGAAAAGAGCTCAACAAGTAAAAAGACTAAGAAGCGGCGACACAGGACTATTTTTACCAATTATCAGCTAGAAGAACTTGAAAAGGCCTTCAAGGATAGCCATTACCCAGATGTTTACGCCAGAGAAAATTTATCCCTCAAGATTGATCTTCCGGAGGACAGAATCCAGGTTTGTATACCTTTCTTGTTTTTTTCATAGTTAAATATTTTCAATACTTAAATCTTGTCGCTCGACTCTCCATTTGTTAACTAAAACCGAAGTCTCAAAAGCTGTGAAAACTCAGCAACTCTTCAGTTCTGAGAAATACTGATCTATCAGGAACCTTTTTCTCCTTTTCAAGCCAAGCAAAACGATGGTTGTTCTGTGGATTTTCCTTAACTATAGTTCAACATTAATCCTAAAAATGATTTATGGCAAGACGAGTTTAATCGTGTACATTTGCAGCGAAACAATTTCCTAAATATACCTCGAAATTAACTTGCTGCACAGAACTACACCCAACAGTGAAGCATAAATTTCTACATTTCAACCACTTGTGTTTCTTTGATCACGTCACTTTCAGCAACTCTTCCAAACATCTGCCGAAGAAAAAACAATTTGAGCTTATTGAATACGTAATTTCGCGAAACTCATAACATCAACTTAAATCCGAGGAAAAACAACTTAGTTTTGATTAAGACTCAGTCTAGTAATGGGGTATACCTTAGCAAATGTCTGATGTTGTTTTGGTTTGTTCGACTGTAAAAAGCCCCCAAAAAGTACGCATGCAATTGGCCTTCATTAATGTTCATTAGCGATACGAGGTGTGTGTAATGATGGCAATTATTAAAGCCCTTACATCGCAGACCGAACAGGTGCTTTTTTTGACAGGCAGGGCCCGAATTCAATACTCCTTTTAATAAAAAACACAATCAAAATCAGGGACAGATTGAAATAAAAAGGCATAATCTTGACTTGATCAAGAGCAGGATCTTAACTTAAAACTACGAGTTAGTGATACGAGGAAAATCCACATCTGGTTTCTAAGCGTGCAAATGATCGAAACTGCTGCAATTTACCCTTTTCTTTTTTTAAAAACAAGACAAAAATATTAGCCTGTGAATCAAGCGGAAAACGCCTACCGCCTGATGAAGGCTCAATTGAAATAACGTTCTTAGCAAATTACATCGGAAGCTAAGTTATAGAGCTTGCAAACAAAAAAAATACGCAGAAACTTAATTAGAAGTCGAGTCGTGGGTATTTATCGCGTCATATGGGGAGCGTTCATTTACCTTGCATATTGCATATTATTTAGTTGGTTTTAATTGCTTCCTAAATTCTAATTTAACGGCTCTTTTGGTAGGTTCGTGTAGTTTGTTTAGTACTCACCAAATTTTATTATACCTCAAATATAAAACGTTATCACTTTTCTCAGGGCGGAAATTTACCGAGATAACATGCCAAAAACTTTAATAAACTTTAACAGGATATATACACACACTAATGAAGATTTTATAAAAAACGAGATTTCGGCTGTCGGTTTTTTTATTTGGCTGGCTGACAGTAATGAAAATTTTTGAGGGTTAAAGAAAACAGGGATTTTGTTGTTAGCCATTCTTACTAACAAACTTCAAATCTCGCAACAAAAAAATTAGTGTAATTGGTAAATTTTGTATTTTGTTTCAATTTTTTAACCATTGCCAATCACGAACTTAGAACGGAGATTTGACTTTGGCTGTTAAATAAAACACAAACTAGAAAGCGCCACTCGTCCAGATCTCAAGTTTCGCAGATAAAGTCTCCAGCGGGTTTAAACCTGAAAGCCTATCACATAATCTGAACAAACTAAAAAGACTAACAAAATGCGAGACAAATGAAAGGAATTATACAAAGCTCTTGATCGGATTTCACTGGAGGCCGGAAGCGAGGGACAAAGTTAAAATTGAGACAAAATAAATACGGAATTATGACTCTACGCGTGCATCTTCCATCTTCATTCGAATTTGTTTAGATAAGATGAAATTCCACTCGAAAATTTTCGAGCACAGATCAAAGGAAATTCAGTGAAAAGAAATTTATTATTAGAAGCGCGCGCTGCCGCTGGATCGTATTCTTCAATATATTTGAATAACCACCTATATTTCTCATAGTTTTTTTGTATGGGTAAAAGTTATTACCGATTAGTGTTTTCTGTTCTTGCTCGTTAAAACAAAAAGTGGACTTTGAAACAGTCAGGGCGTCTATCCGTGCTAGTATATCTTTAAGCAATACTCAAGCGTCAATTCATTTTTAAAGGTACAGAACTTTAACCAAAGACAACACTGCTATCAGTTTGAAAACATGAGTTTTGTTTTCTGCCAAATGTTTGGTAAATCGGTTTAAAATTATAGAGCAGTTGTTCTTTAACAAAACGATGCGATCCGAAAGGAAAAAGTCGAGCCAGTTTTGAGGATTCTTTTCGCGGTTTTCTTAGAAAAGTAAATATTGCGAAGCTTTTAGAGGTTTGGGGGAAGTTATTTAGTTTCAAATTAGTGAAGAATGTCTTAGCACCAGGTTTTTATTAGGTATATTAAAATTAATCCGGCCTCTTTCAACAGAAAATTAATAGGAGTATATACAGGTATTTTAGGACTAACAGTAAGTTATAATCAAATATACATTCCCTTAAATTCAACCTACAAGAATCTAAACCAACGCGACAATTGAGAACTTCAACATGCACAGTTCTGACAACTGCAAAACAAATACAGACTGTATATTCGCCACTGAATACAACATGTCATACATTCATGGCTAAAACTTGTGCCAAATAACTGAAACCTATAGTAAATCATATTTGCCTGAAAGTCTGTAAACGGCTAATACAGACTTGAACTCATGACAAAAAATGTGCGGACAAGTGAACATTTTAATTTCGATGCTTAAAAGCATCAATTCACTTTATATTTTTTACTGTCATGTAGTGCGGAACCAAACTTGTGCGTCAAGGTTAAGAAAATTTAAGTCTAATTTTTATTTTTGCAACTTTTTTAAGCACTTTGCTCTAAAGTTGCTATTTAGTACAACACCACCGACGGGCTAAAATATTTTGAAAGATTAAACAGAAAAATGAAATTTTCCACATTTGGGTGTCAGGTATAAATTTGACAGAAACTCTTTTGGTCTATTGCTTGCTTTTGAAATTAAAGATCGCAAGAGCTAGTCAGTTTTTACACATCTCTCCGGTTATGCTAATTCCTTCTACTGTTAAAAGATAAATATTATTCGTTTATTGTACTTTGTAGGTACAAAACTTTAATTACTTTCGAAAGGCGGCACATTTGACATTTTTGTAGGAAAGCTTCATAATAATTATTTGGGCAACATATTTAACACTTGTGAAACATTAATCCCTAACCTCAGCCCACGAGCAAAATCCATGTTTGCCAAATTGAAATATACTAATGCAACAGAAATTTCTTGCGAGTGCTAATTTTACCTACAATGTTTGCGGCCAAAGAAATCTGAGTCAGTTTCCCGCAGGGCAATAGATAACTCAGGTTCGATATACCAATATTCAATGCGTTTTAAAAAGCAAAGAGTAATTTGCCGGTTCGAATTCAGCAAGGCGTTAATTTAAAACGTAACAGCATAATGTGCTTTTAAGGTAGTTTAAAAACGGGAAAAAGTGTTGTTTTAAACCAAACAGGACATTTAGGAAGTCAGTACATGTAACTTCAGTGAGTGTATCTGGTATTTCAAAGTATGAGGCAGCCAAAGCAGTTCTTATTCCGTCGGAAATCTCTTTCATGTAAAGCTGAGTAAGCGTTTTCTTGTAAACTGCTTGAAAAATGGTGCCGAAGAAAAAGAAATTAAAAAGAAACTGAATTACTTTTTCTGTATAAAATAGCTTTGCCCATTTGGCAAAGTATATTTTCAAAATTGCGCGGAAATTGAAAGAGATTTTTAAAAATATCAACGCTGCCTCATAAGGAAATAATCAATTGCACTTCTTGACTGCGAAATATTGGAAGAAAATAATCCAAAATTTACTTTGTCAATAGTTTTGTAAATGTTTGAGCCGCTTATGAACAATTTACAAAAAAAACACAAACTCAAAGCCTGAGTACAGAAGTATATTCACCGTGTGCAAGAACGAGCTGGCTTTACTTTTAATAGACAAAAGTCTAAGTGATTAAATTATGGGCAATACTAAAAATGCACACTTAAGTGCAGGTCTAGCAGGAAAGAATCATTTTGATCTGGTTCAGTGCCATCTTTGCGAAGCTGTCTCAGTTTTTGGTAAAACCATTGCTGCCATCAAAACGAACTTGCCTTGTCCTCAGACAGAATTGAATGTTGATACAGTCTTTTCTATCTCAGTTTTCATGTTCACTAAATGACACTAAACACAAATAAAATTTAAGAAACTGGATAAATATCGTTGTACAACTCTTGTGAACTCTGGCTACATAACTTGTGTGTTCATCTGCCCTCAAGAAGACAGCTTCTTGAGAAACTTGCGTTCAAGTGGTATTTTGAATTGAAAAAAGCGACATGTAACTCTATGGCGTTGTGCTTTTGTACCGGCCTTGCTGACAGTGAAAACATGAACTAGAATATGTTCAGAAGGTCAGTGTTTCTTTTTGTAAGCTATTCAATTTGCAACAAAACCTTACATCATCATGTAAACTGTTACAGATGAAGGACATCTCGTCCAAGGCTTACAATTTCAAAATTGCTTGCAACAATAACGGCAGATGATACGACATTTTACAAAACCCAATCTTTTATTCCATGTCAAGGACAGAGAAAACGAAGAAAAGAAAATAGTAGAACCTTTTTCGACCAAAGAAAACGACTTTTATTCTTGACAAACCATTTTGTATAACCCGTGGTGCCAATCAGTTCAGATTATTGTAGCTTGCTTCCTCAATGTTCGGGAAGAAGCAAAGTATCGTAATTACTAATAGTTTGTTTAAACTTGCCTATGAAAAGCAAGTACGTTAGAATTCCATTTTACAACTATAAATTGTTTAGCCACTTTGTTGTAAATTATTTAGAGTTTTGTAGCTGCGAGCTATTTTTAGCAGTCCTTTGAACGCTAAAAAGTATTGGGCAAAATAATTTGAATCAGCGTTTGCAAGCCACTGGGATCCAAAAAAACTCAAACACGATATACATGGTGGCAAGGGCGTTGATTTTGCCGATTTCAAAGTTAAACGAATACTGAACTAAAAGCCATGGTTCCTTTAAGAACTAACACAAAGGCTATTGCACATCATTAGAAAATCTAAATGCTGTCTTATTAAAACGAGTGGTCATTTTGTTTACGCGAGGCAGGTGGAAACGCTAAATCTAAGCTCTTGTTTTGTCTTTTAGCAAAACTAAAATCCTCCCTAAGTTTTAAATTGTTGTTATGGGTCCAACGAGTACTTTGTTAATGGCAAATTAAACAGCAATTCAACTGGACTTGAAACACGCCGACTTTTGCCTGCAACTGTACACACACAAACAAATGGTCATTAGAACAGAAAGTTAGGGTGTTTTTCTATTCTTACTTAATGACCACTTTGGAGTGTGAATTATTCTGATTTGCACTACTGTTCAAGCCGTTTTATAGTTTTCTTGAATAATTGATGCTATTAATGAGTAATAAGTACTGGCTTTTCTCATTAGCTCCTATTGGGAGCTTTGGAAATCTGTAATTTCACTTGAAAACAACGAAATGGGCAGAAGGTGTGCCAAAGTCGAGGCGGCGATAATTAAATTCTCTTTGCCTTTGAACAATAGGTAGATCGGCCTTGATGTCGGCTATTACCTCCAGTAATCACTGCGATATAGTTTGTGTATATTTGGCTAATACTATAGTTTATAAACACTCGTAGCAAGTCGTATTTGTGGTTCAAAAGTTCAGCATCCAATGATTAGCAGCAAGTTGTAACCGTTCAAACCATAACTGACAAAACAAGAATGGAGCAGAACGTCAACGGTTAAGAACGAGTCCAAAGACTTGTGCCATAGCACACATCGTAATAACAATATATTCACCTGCCGGTATTTCAAAGTTCTCCGCACAATTCAGCCTGTATTCGGAGCGCGACTGCGCGTACATTCTAGTTGAATAGACTGAGAAAACAATTGTGTTCGCCTATCAATTTTTTTATTTTTAAAATATTCAAGAGATAGTTTCAGTGATTTGTTTATAACACTGAGTTGCTTCTTCACTGAATCATAAACTGGAGTTTCGGCAAAAGCACTGCTAGTCTGTAGCTCTTGTACAAAATGGCTCCAATTATTTATATTTTTCACCTCTATTAATGCCTAAAGTCTCTCCAACTATCTGTTTTCGTTAATCCTATACTACTTTCCCCGCATTTGTGTATGTACTTTCATCAATTAATCTTGTTTATCTCAAAACCTTGGCTTTTCTCCCACCGTAATTATTTTTAAACTGAAAATAAATGGTATGATCCTTCTGCAAACAGCAAGAATTGACTGCCGGACTTACTAGCTTTTGCTAGATCACATGGTCCGTATTCCTGTTAAGCCTCAGTATTCTTTTCATCTAATGCAAATAAATCTTGTCTTGCTAAATAAGGTTTGTGTCCTTAAAAAAGGGAAAAAAATCTCGAAGGTTCGTACGGGTATACAGCTAAAAAATGTGGATTTATTAATTTTGCTGCAAAGCAATGCCTTTTTTCTACCAAACTGACTTCTTTTCTCGCCAATCTGTCGCACACGTGCTCCATCGTTTTCAATATAATAAACTCAGCGACTGTACGCGAATTAATGATAAAAGGCACTTGAGTGAAACAATAAATTGCGATTTTCTTCGGATATGAAATGTAACAAAACAGTAAAACATGGCGAATGTTTTGAAAGTACTAACACAGCATGACCTCTTTAGTTTGTTGAATGTTCGATCAATGATCTTCGGTCCGTACGAATTATCAAGGTCTATGACTCGCACATTATATACACTGTTAATTCAACCGCAAATTAGCATACTTAGACATTGTTAAAATCTTAAAAGTTGTAACAACAACGAATCGGTTTAGAAACAGGAAAAATCGTGGCACAGTGAGCGGTCCTGTCTTTCAGAGCAATTTACTAAAATCTAAAACTGATAGTTTGAGTTGACGCACTCATTTGTTTCGCTCCAGTGTTCGTCTAGTTTGTGACTAGAACTGTGAATTTCACTTATTTTATATGAGAACCTTTTAAATAAGAACCCAAATTTAAAAAGACGCCAAACACACACCTTAGGCTGAGACTAAGAAAGAAACGTTTATTTCCATACATTTTGAAAACTGATGGAACTATAAAGAAACGCTACTAAAATACCGCGAGAAAGCAGTGCCGTTTCACATTTGAATATTCTAGTATACACAATCGTTACTTTATTCAGGTATTACCATCTAAAGTCTTATATATAGAGCAATGCATTTGAATCATTGTTGGGAAGGGGAACAGTCTTTGAACGTATGTATATACAGATACAAAATTAAGCAAGCCCAAAATAAAAAAAAGAAAGGATTAGGAACGGTTTAACTTTAAGAACATCTATTTCCGAGATCCTGAAAAAAATTAACAACGTTCACCTCGGCCAAAAACTAGACTTTCATAGAAAGCAAAAAGAGCGTTAATCCGGCCACAGCAAAAAAACTGAAAAAAAAAATGCAAGTTAATCTCCAGAGATCAGTAAATCTCGTGTTTTTAATTACTATGCTATTCTGTAACAGATGTAAGGTCATCTAAAATAAATAGAAAATAAATCGAAATCTTTAAGAACCGTTTCGGATAAATTATGTCACCTTCGATATTATAACTAAATAAACTCAACGCTCTAAGATTTAACTTCTTTGCTGCTTTTTAATAAAGAGACGTCTTTGCTTTTTCTTTTCATTCATAACCGTAACGGATATTCGGCGCAGGGCACGGTGGTGATCTGAAAATTGTCTTCCACTCATTTCCGATTTTCTTTTCTTCAAGTGTAGATTTCCGACCAGATAAGAAGACATATATCCCGGGATTAAGCAGGCTATCAAACAGCCATTGGAATAAATTGAAACCCAACCATTTGACATTATAGACCGGTTTACTTGAATATCTGATTAGGAGTTCAGGATGCTCGCTAAAGCGCTATGCCATTGTCGGCTTACAAAGTTTGGCCACTGCAAGGGCGCCGTCAATCTTGCTTCCTCGAAGATCTAATCTCAAGTCGCCTCTTAATTAGCGCCACCAAAGCCTCTGGCGGATTATTCTCAGAGTGCATCACGCCTTCAAAATGTTTGTGCAACAGAAATAACGCGTTCAGTACATCGATCTAATCAAAATAGCATTGAATTTAATTTGCTTATTGAAACTGTACTTCGCCCGATTACTGATACCAAAAGCTAAACCACTGGAGAATCGCATTGTAAATGAATCCATTGTGAGAAAAATCCGAACTTATAAGACTTGGTATGGAATATAAGGTTCGAAATATAATATTTTGTATGGGAAGGTCTCAAATATGAGACTTGGTATGGGAATTTCGAGTTACAACGATATCCCTTTAAATGTTGTGTTATTTTGCCATCTGAAATCATTTTATACTATGAAGTATTAGTAGCTGCAGATAGGAATGTCTGTGACAGTTTTAAAAACAACTTCTGTCGATGATCGACGAAATGATTCTCCCAAATGATTGAAAACTTCTTATTTCGGAGCCGGGATACTGTAAGGAGAAAGCACGAGGTCTATCACATTCACGACAACAACAACAACAACAACAACAACAACAACAACAACAATCTTTATTTTGACTCATTTTTACATATTACAAATTATAATGAAGTAAGATAAATTGAATTAAGTAGGGTGCGGCCGAGCGTCCAAGAAAACCACAAGGGCTTGTCTAGGTTGGACACCCTATGTTAAGATATAGTAGATGTAAATTATTTTAATGGGTGCAGTGACCGAGATTATAATTATTAAATTTAACCTGTAGGTATGGTTTCAAAACCGTCGTGCTAAATGGCGCAAGAAGGAGAAGTGCTGGGGCAACAGTTCAATCATGGCGGAATATGGCTTATACGGTGCCATGGTCAGGCACTCCCTCCCCCTCCCCCCACACCTTGCCAACAGTGGCACGGCGCAGTGGCTACTGGGAATGCACAAGAAGGCCAAGCAAGCCGAAGACAAGGAAGAGATGGACTCAAAGGAAGACCAAGATAAGGATGACTTTCGATCGAACAGTATCGCGGTTTTAAGGATGAAAGCCCAAGAACATAACCAGACTCTTAGGCAGGGTTTTGACCACGAATCCACCATGATCACGAAACTGAGAAAAGACTCGGGCGACGAGGAAAGCTATCACTCTTCGAGTGATGAAAGAGAACCCGAGATTATTTAAATAAGGATCGTTTCTTTATTGTCTTACAATGTACAGTTCCACGCCATATTTTGAAAAAAATGACAAAGTAATACAGAATGATCGGAAGACAAGCAGAAGATTCAGTTTTGTCAGAGAAACGTTTAGTAGGTATAGAAAGACAAATACACAGTCAAACGAAAGCAGTTGAACGTAGTTGAAGGGATTCTCGGCTGAAAGACACATTTATTCTCAAATGAAACTTTATAATTGCATTATTCCTTATTGGCTAACGCCACGCCGTTCAAGTTGCCTATCCATAGTCAACCTAGTCCCCAGGGCCTTCCGAGTATTTTTCAAATTGGCGGTTGCTCAAGGTTGCTTCTGTTGAGCAGCCGCCATTTTGAAAAATACCCAGAAGGCCCTGGTGACGAGGTTGATCCATAGTTTGATTTTCCCGCGTGCTGCCATCGTGTAACGGTTGCAGTGCCAGGCTCCACTCTGAGCGAGAATAATGAAAGTCAAGGAGAGGGGGCCTGGTACTAAAACTCTCACACGTCACTTTTCAAGATGGCGGCACGCACAAAATTCAAACTCGATAAATAGGTAAACTAAATTCATGATCAGGCTTGGTGTTTGCTTTGTGAACAGAATTATTGCAATATTAATGGTTTATTTGAGAGCAAAAGTATTTTCAGCCGAAGATCCCTTTAAGACAGTTAAAGAACTGACAGATCAGTCAGACAGTTTCAAGGACGGACAGTCAGTCGACAGCCAAATACACATTAAAGGCTCAGTAACTCAGAAAATCAGTAATCTGATAGTAATTTTTTCAAAATAACATTTTCATCTTTTCAATTACCAGTTTAACAAAAATCCTTTACTCAATACCTATAATTTTTCACTTTGTAAAAATGCTTAGAAATGAAAAACAAGAGCAATTACCACGAATTAGAGGAATATAGGAATTTGACGGTAAGTTCGGTTACGGAAATCCTTTAAAATTGTATTGATGAAAATAACATGGTTGAGAAATCTCTAAAAGAGACAAAAAATTACCACATAACTTGACTGATGCAAGAACTTGTTGAGAACACGTCATTTTTCAAAGAAAAAGAATTGATTAAAAAATTATCTGAAGCACCGAATGTAATGTACAGAACAGTTAGAACCTTAATGAAGAAGTAAAGGCCAATCTTTGTTAACATGGATTTTCATTGGCATAAATGTACAGTCGTGGGATAAAGCATACAAAGAAAACCTACATCTGCATCTGAATCTTATCAAAATTTATAGCAAATGTATGGGATCCTTCCCTGGAGAGGGGAAAGATTTTTCCTCCCAGTAAAAAATCTCATACATTTGCTAATATATATGTTTCCAAATTTCCAAACTTAGCTTCAAAATTAGGTTTCTCGGTTTGACTTCCGAATTTAATCGTAAAACTCTGTTTGATAACTGTTCTTGATATTCTCTTTATTTCTATTTGGTCTATTTGTTCATTTAACAAATCATGACTTCTCTGTTGCCGCATTAGCATCAGTTACAGCTTATTCGAGTTAGGGTCAGAGTAGTTTAATTGAATAACAGGAGACTTACATGTGATTTATGACATGAATTTACTTCAACTTGCCAGAAGCCTTGTCGCGAATGCTTTTTAAAGCTGTTTTGAGATTCTCCGGGAGTGCAAAACTTAAGTAGGAAAACGTTTTCGTAAAGCAATGTCGTGGTTATAGCAAAGAAACCTCACAAACAATTACTATTATTATTGTTACTATTGTTATTACTACTATTATTATATGATGAAAGCCTGCAACTGCTGGACATACAGCAAATTAGTGTTAGTCTTACATGAAGTGGCAAACCACGTGAATATTCTGGCCACTACCAACCATGCATGGCGGAACAATTGTGTGACGGCTTGTTCTTTGAAAAGATAATTTTTCACGAAACCTGCCGAGCAATGTATGATACCGATGCATGTTTCTTGTGAAGTCTTGTTTAAATACTGTTTTATTATTGCTGTAAATATCAACAAAAGAGTCCATAGGAAGCTATATGCATTATTTATTGCACAATGATTAAGACTACATTTTAATGATCCTGTAAATTTCTAAGCACAAATTTGAAATAAATTAAAGTTTGTTTGATCCACATATCAATTGACGAAGTACGTTCATTTTCCAGTTTGCAACTTAGCACTATTTGATTCACTTGCAATTCTTTTTAATCCTTTCATCTCCATTTTCTCTTTTCTCGTTTCCACAATAGTTTTACTTTACCTTTACTAGAACTCATATACATTTTTCATCGCATTTCTCTTATTGAAAAGTTTGTTTATTGTAAATCGCCACAGTATTGCACAGATCACTCTTCTTCTATACAAAAGTTTTTCTGAGTAGGGCCGATTCTTTCTACCATAGAGTGGCCAAGGGCGAAGAGGATGGAGGGATGGGCCGGTGGGACTCAAATTGACTTCCTCCGCAAGGTTTTTCAGGCTTTAAAGCAATTAAAATGAAACTTACAGAGCCTGTGTAGTTCAACTAAGGACTCTGGTCCAATTAAGGACACGTTTTGGCTGTTAAATAGGCCAGATTAAAAAAAAAAGGTTTAGCGTCCACCAATTTCAATTTTTCCAGGTAGGGAGGACGGTTTTTTTTTATTTTTTATTTTGGCAATGATGCTTATTTTGTCTTGACTAGACATTAGGGCACCAGTTCGCACCTACAACAGAGTGATTACGAAACAACTACCCCATTGTGCTCTATGAAACAAACAACAACAATAACAACAAGAAAAAATGTATTTGAAAAGTCAGGTTCACCCATGCATACAACTTAGATCGTCACCAAATACAGTACATTTTTTTAAGAAGTTCTTTTTTTTTTAAATAAAAAATATGGAGGGCGGGGACGCTAGACAAGTATTTTTTTAAAAACAAAACTGGCCATAGATGGCTTATAGCTTGTGCGAAACAAAATATATACAAATTAAAGTTTAAAGCGGCAGAAATCTGAAAGTTTTTGACAAAATTCATTTTCTTTTCTTCTTTTTTGTCTTACTCTTGAATACTTCCCTCGTTGACCCTATGTTTTTTTAAAAATTAATTTTAAGAACATTTGTTACAATTTTGCTAAAACAATATTTCCGCAAAATCAAGATGGCAGACATTTTATGCAGCGCATGTTGCCATAATAACAGTTCTCAATCAAAACGCAGTTGTTGTAATAGAAACTAAACAGTGAGGTCAAAGCTGCTTACCTGCCAAGTTTTAGACAAAGCTTCAAAAAGACTTATTTAAGTATTTTGAAGGCGGCGGCAAGTCGGCGGTTCTCGTTCATTCCAAAGTCATTTATTTTCTTACAAACGCTCAGATTAAAAATCTATGAAGGACAAACTAGTTGTAACACAATGCTCTTTCCAACTGATATCGAAATAACGGGTACAAAAGATGATTTCAGTGCAAGTTAGAAGTTTTTCGTTTTCTTTACCGAGAGAGGGTAGCAGACGGTTGAAGTTCAATTCAAACTCAGTCTTGAGTTTACCATCTGCAATTTTGAAATCTACAACGAAGCTCTTCCGATTACGGTTATCACGTCACTTCCGTTGACTGCAGCACTTTTAATATTTCAGTTTTTACTATAACTATTAATGTTTCAAAGCAAAATTGTAACGGGCCGACAGAACCTCGGGTTAGGTCCGTTATCGTCATAAAATGTACGGGCAACGACACAAGGCGTGTGTACTGACAGACACGCTAGTGCTCATAAGACTTCTCCATTACCCGCGACTACCAGATCTTCTTCGTGTCACTTGCGCTTCTCGCTTGAATGTCTCCCAGCGTCGCAGAAGTGGAGAGAATCGCATGCGCAGTACAATCAGCTACTGCTCGGCAGACTGAGTTAGTCTCTATCTTCTCACATATCACGTAACATTGCTGCGGAGAGCCTGGCGCAAAGTTCTGATACGGGCATCAATCTCATCCAACGACAGGTCCTGATAAAATGTATAAAAACATTAGGAAGTGACGGTACAAAGACGAAAGAAATAATAGCACATTTCTGAGTTATGCTTCGAGGATTGAAAACGCGACCCTGTATATTAAAAGGTACATCCTTGATAATAGCATATTGTGGCGAAATTTTGCTGACGTAACTGTTTCAATTTTGCCTAGCTTAAATCTTACTTTTAAGCTTCAATGAAGCAGTCTACAGAAAAAACGAACATGGCACACTTTGTAACTCACTATAAATTTGAGTATATGCCGAATACTGTTTGAGTAAAGAATCTTCGAAAAGTTCAAAGTCACACAAAATGAGTGCTTGGGCGCCAAGAGTTGCCAACAAGCCATATGATAAACTGTTTTTAATCTCGGAAACTCTTCGATATATCAGATTTACATTTTCAGTGAGAATAAACGTTACCATGCACTTTCGAATTGTGGACTCTGTTTGCTTGAAGCTTAAAGCCGGATCTTACCGGTAGTTGTTTTATGTTAACAAGGCAAAATCTAAACAATGAGAAGTAGAACCCTTTTACCATCTTAAAGACTTTCTGCTATAAAGGGGACTGGTCAGGTCATTCACACCTTTAATCGAAACTCAGCCTTTGTGGAGTGAACACCTCCGAATCTCCGCTTCATCGTTTCTTACTTGTTGCTTACAGCGCAAAATCCAAATGCAAAACGTCGAACTAAGAGCTGTCAAGATTGTCTAAAGTTAAAGCTGACTAATGTACACGCCACGCTTGTCGTGGTTGCAAAGTTTGAATTTCAAATTTCGAACCTTGAAGTGTGGAAAGAGGGGTTTCGCCTTTGTGGAACTTCTTGTCTAAACTCGTGACATGCACAAACGTCAACTAGTTGCTTGGCATCGCATCCTCGGGAACCCAGGGCGTCCTGAGAGCAAAAGCAAGGATGTGGGGGAGGGGGAGGGGGACCCGACGCCCTGGGTTACCGAAGATGTTGGCATCACTGCCTGGTGTTCTTTTGTTTTTAGTCGAAAATCTTTGGCGCTGACAAAGTTGACAGGAGGCCAGAAGTATTGACTTACCTCTGAATAGTTACCTCTCCCCAGTCCCGCTTCAGTGGTTGGGCGATAGGAGCCTGGGCCCGATCGTGACGAACTTGACACAGGCTGCAAACCAGAGCAGAACACTGAACGGGTTGAACATCAAAAGTTTACAGGACAATTCATTTACAAGTTGACCATTACCTTGTATTGTTCTTCAAAATGTTATTTATTGCTACGTTTGTCTTCAGTTGGCGGTTACCAATAAAAAAAAAGGATAAGCCAAAGTGTAGTGGAGTGTCAATACGAATTGAGAAAGCAAATCAGCAGTGATTTCAGTTGGAATGATGAATACATTCTACCTACTAGCCTAGTGTGTTTACCTACCAAGCGGTGATCTCGTGGGCTAAGTTGTGTGCAACATCAAAGATGACAGCAGGATGGGTGGGGACCGGGGGTCGGGGAATGGGTGGGTTGGGATGTTCAGGACGAGAGAGTATCAAGGGTTGTTCTAGTTGGTATTTGGCGAGCCTTTATTTTTAAAATGAAAAAAAGCTAAACTCGGAGTCTACGTTGAAGGGTAAAACAACAACATAGAGCCAGCAACATAAATGTCGAACGCGATTTCTAAAACGCTTTCTTAAGCACTGCAGGATGACCAAGGATACATATACATCCAGCTGATATGCTGCAAAACATCCATTCACTTCAATCGATAGCCAACATCTTATCAGTTTCTCGCAACCAAACTGTCTACTCACATTTTGGCGGAAATATTCCGGTGAAAGACCTTCCAAGAAGAGAATCTTTTCCTCCAAACACTTGAGTCTGTCATAGACACCGTGTGGAACAGGTTTGCCTGCAATTGAAGGAACAATCTAGGTTTCTGGGCAACGACCCACCCACCCCTCC
>JAOEHT020221758.1:0-10968 GCA_025448195.2 Parazoanthus atlanticus | reverse complement strand
GTAATATTGGTGTCATCAGCAAACATTTTCGCGGAAGCAGATTGTAGACAATTCGGCAAATCATTAATGTATATTAGAAATATACAGTACCAGTTTAGGTTTTAATTGCACATGTGCTATTAAGAATTTACTACACGATATTAAGGAAAATTCACTGTAAAGCAACCAATCAGAAGCTAGAATTTTTTTGTAGGTGGGGTATTAGCAAGTAAATACATCCGTCGCTTAAATGTTTAGCCTTGGTAAGCGCTAGCCTTCCTCCAACAACCGGACCTTGTAGTATTTCTTTGATTTTATGCGAGACAAAAAGCCACGTTTACACTATACCGGATAGGATTTCGTGCCGACACAGAGTCGATGCGTTCCAGTGAAAACAGGAACAGTTTTTCCCGGCACAAAAACCTATCTGATATGTGACAAATCACTTTCGAAAGCGTTGCTTCTCACGTTCGCAGTGGCACGAAAAGTGTGCCGGAAAAATCGTTACAAGGCCTATCCGCTATGGTTTTTATGACGGCCCGAAAGCTATCCGGTATAGTGTAAACAGAAGGCCTAGCCGCTATGGTTTGTACAACGGCACGAAAGCTATCCGGTATAGTGTAAACAGAAGGTCTATCCGCTATGGTTTTTACAACGGTGCGAAAGCCATCCGGTGTAGTGTAAACGAGGCCAAAAATCGTTGTGTATGTATATATAACCCCATTTACACTACAGAAAAACGACTAGGCAAGGATGAATACTGGCAATGGTAACTGTAACTGTTTGGAGAGGCGAGGACGGTTTACACACGTAATTTTTATGTTCACCTGTTTTGTGATAAGTCACCGGTGTTTTGATCAATGCAAGGATAAAACCTGGAAGTGAGCACGCGCAGTTGTAAACACAACATGGCGCTCACACGAATACCGGCAGTTTTGTTGTTTTATGCGTTCCGTTTTGCATAAAACGAGGACTTTAGAACAAGAAAGCAACCGACACAAACGTATTAGCGGGTAATTTGTTTACAGAAGGGCAGTGAGACTCTTGAGATCAAATAGAAAAAAATCTTTGGTGGTATTGATGTCACTTGCCACATTGATGTTTAACCCACCGCGTGATCAAGCCACAGATGAAGCAATTTGTCTACCTTTTCTATATCCAACGTGAAGCACGCATCTTTCCTGGTCGCCATTTTGCAAACTGCTGACCGTTTAAAAGCATGCGCAGTGCTATAAGAGCATACGCAAAACACGCACTTTGCCTTGTCTTGCCAATTTTTTTGAAAAAGGACAACGTCCGGACGTCCTAAAACCCAAAATGAATTGGCAAGGTAATTACAGTTTACACAGCCGAATTCATCCTTGCCTTGATGGAATAAACTTTACCCTTGCCGAAATTTATCCTTGCCTAGCCGTTTTCTTTCTGTCGTATAAATGGGGTTATATATCTCTACAATCAGTCAGTAAATAATTAATAAGATGATAACGATAATGTGTTGTTATTATTATTATTAATTGAGGATAAACTCAAAATTGTTCAAATGTATTAATAATAGGAAAATGATGTATCTCCTCAGACTGAAGTTAAATAAACCAAGTATTTTATGCCGAGGTTAACTGTTTACCTTCTTTACTTATCTCTTTCCAGACTAACTTATTTTCAGTTATTTCTTTAATAATCAGGTTCCATAATGAATTGTAATAATTATAAATTATTAAATCTAAACTAGCCCTCAGACCTAAATAACTGTGGGCTCAACATACGGGAAATGTTTCATTTGGAGCCATTGTGCTTTTTGCAGTAAATCGATCTTCTCGTCGGTGTTTTCTTCAAATTCGGCAAATTTTCTGGCATTCAGCTGCATGAAGGAGACTCTGATCACATCATTAAGTGAGATGAAGAGCTCTGTACAATCTGATTTGAAGAACTGCATCAGATTTTGAATTTTCTATCATTCACTCCATAGTTAGTCCATCGTATGGTGCTGCAGGAGCTGTCGGATAGAAAGTTGATCTTCTTCGTGGAGCTTCGAGACTAGGGCAGTCAGCTCACTCGGGGCAGTGAGTCTAGTGGCAAATACAAGCTTTTCATGCCTAGTTTGCTTTAAAATTCTGCCTATGCCCCAGACTCCATATAAAATTCTAAAAGCTGGAGGAGGGTGATTTCTGTTGAGAATATGAAGGTCATCCCATAATATTTCTTACTGTATATCTGTGGTGGCTGAAGCGCGCGGACCCAAGGTAGGCATTGCTTTCAATTTTCTGGAACTTGCACTACATCTGATTTCATGTTTTTGGCTGAGTGGACTGTGCATTGGCTTGGCATGTTGACACAGTGCTGCTTTGAGGATATCTGGTATCAGTGAAGTGAGATAGGGCTGAGTTCAGGAGCTTCAATTGTGCCAAAATTTGCCATTTGGATACACAAATGCAAACAAGGGGGAATGCAAAATTTGTATTTAATCTTCACTGTGACAGCAAACTTCTTAGGTGAGAAATTTGTTCACTTGCTTTTATATTTTTGAGAAACTTTCGCCTGAGAAGATTGATGTATGGGGACCGCATTTATCAGGTCCCAGGCATGAAAGAGTTAAAGCTTATAAAGGTGATTTTTTACATCACACATTTGTTAATGAAAAACAACTCGCGAATTTTTTTTTTAAAAAAACTGAATTTTGGGAAAATAGAAACAGATTCTGTGAACCTCACTAAATAACCATACCTTTTCTATGGCGACCTCTGTGCCACCCACCACTTCGGTCGGCAAGGCAATGCTTGGTAATCGTTCATTCTATTCGACCGCAAAAACAATCTGGAATGATCTTCCAGTCTAAACTCAAAACATTTCTTTTTAGAAGTGCTTTTCATTTTTAGTAGTATGATTTATTTGTTTGTTTGTTTGTTTGTTTGTTTGTTTGTTTATTTATTTATTTATTTATTTATTTATTTATTTATTTATTCGCCGTATTCGGCAGGGACTTCCCACAGAGATTAGACTCCACTAACGGGGCCCCGTTGCAGTAGTTGTAGGGGAGGAGGTGACAGTCCACAACACCGGCATTAGCCGGTTCGTTTTGCAGTTTTATGTTAGCTTTATGTTAGCGAAGTATAAATTCATTTCTGTTTAAACAAAAATAATAGTTTTCGTGAAGAAAAAAGTCGCAAAGTAGACGCTACAAATTGTCTTCTAACAAAGCTTATTTCCCAGGGTGGGGGCATTTGATTACCCAATTTATGAACCTGATGTGGGGCATTTGAAAAACCTTTTTGGCCCAGGAATGGGGAATGTTAACTATCCAAGCTTCAAAAATACAAATGCCATGCATGTTGCCGGGGTGTTGAAGTTTCGATGTGGTCAGTGCATTATGGGTCCCCTTACTACCACAGAACGGTCAGTTCTGTGACCACGCTGGGCACGGCTTTTGTTCTATAACAGCCTGGTCTTACCGCTGTTTGACTGTGGTGACCTCGTTTGGGGGGATAAGACAACGCCGTTTTAATGGAGAATCTGCAGATTCTACAGAATAAGGCGGACAAATAATCCTCGATCGACCACCATTGATGCCTTGAACACCCTAGGCTGGGGTAAACTCGCCCAAAGAAGATCATACCATAGATGCTTACACATTTTCGAATGTTTCTGAATGGTTTTTGCATGTCAAACTTAAACCTTAAAACATTCAAGGATACGCATAATTATAAAGCTAAGCACAACTGGGGTAAACAAAGACTAGCTTTCCAAGCCGTCAACGAGTGGAACTCATATGCATCAAGCCAGGAAATAAGATCTGCTAAGAGTCTGAAGGATTGAATATCTAAAGTTTTTAGCTAATGTTAATTAAAGTTTCCCCCTTTAAACTGCCTTCTGTTTTAATACTTAGTAGTGAATTTACATTTTTATCCATTTTAGCTTGTTATCAGATTTTTATACTTTTACACGATTTTACGACTGAATTGTAATTGTTATTTGTAACTTTGTATTGAAGGCCTCTCTGAAAATCACATCGGCGAAAGAGCTACCTGAATAAAGATTGTTATAAATAAAGTTAAAGATTTGGGTAGTAAGGTACTTGAGTACACTAAAAAGGCAAAGCCGGGCAAAAAACATGTTTTTCAGATATGTGGTATATGCGTTAATTCTTATATAGATAAGAAGTTGCTGTCTCAAAGCGAGTATTGTTGTTGTTCTTGTTATTGTCGTTAATAAACTTTTGGTTGTTATTGCCTGTTTAGTGAAAGAAAGTGGGTTTTTTTACTGTTGTTGTTTTAACATTTAGTTGTTCTTATGGTTGGTTATGCTTTTATGGTATATGTTAAAACTATTACTGTTGTTTGCTGCACACAGGAGAAGTGAACAAACGATAAGCATTAGGATATTTAGTACTTTTCATCGTTTTGAACTCTTACTTTTGTCTTTGGTGCATCGATTCTCCCGTTTCTTTTTGGAGTTCAACTGCAAGAAAGGTAATTCAGATTTAAAGTAAGCAAAACGGTATAGCAATTGTTAATCGTAACGGGGAAAGAACCACAAATCACTTACCTTTGAGTTTCATGTTTTCTTTGGATAACGCCTGCTCAGTAAACGTTTTTTCCTGCAAAAAAACCCCAGTTATTACTAATCAGTATGCCAGGGCAAATAGCTACCGCATATAAAAAATACAAAATGAACAAACGGTTTTGCTTGTAAAGGTGATGGGTTAGCCTGGATAGTAAACATATTGTCTTAGCCTGGATAGTAAACATATTGTGTTAGCCTGGATAGTAAACATGTTGGGTTAGCCTGGATAGTAAACATGTTGTGTTAGCCTGGATAGTAAACGTGTTGGGTTAGCCTGGATAGTAAACATGGTGGGTTAGTCCGGATAGTAAACATGTTGTGTTAGCCTGGATAGTAAACATGTTGTGTTAGCCTGGATAGTAAACATGTTGGGTTAGCCTGGATAGTAAACATGTTAGGTTCGCCTGGATAGTAAACATGTTGGGTTAGTCTGGATAGTAAATATGCTGGGTTAGCCTGGATAGTAAACATGTTGGGTTAGCCTGGATAGTAAACATGTTGGGTTAGCTTGGATAGTAAACATGTTGGGTTAGCTTGGATAGTAAACATGTTGGGTTAGCCTGGATAGTAAACGTGGTGGGTCAGCCTGGATAGTACACACGCTAGGTTAGCCTGGATAGTAAACATGCTGGGTTAGCCTCTCAGATAGTAGACATGCTGGGTTAGCCTCTCAGATAGTAAACATGTTGGGTTAGCCTGGATAGTAAACGTGTTGGGTTAGCCTGGATAGTAAACATGTTGGGTTAGCCTGGATAGTAAACACTCTGGGTTAGCCTGGATAGTAAACATGTTGGGTTAGACTGGATAGTAAACACGCTGGGTTAGTCTGGATAGTAAACACGCTGGGTTAGTCTGGATAGTAAACATGCTGGGTTAGCCTGGATAGTAAAGACGCTGGGTTAGCCTGGATAGTAAAGACGCTGGGTTAGTCTGGATAGTAAACATGCTGGGTTAGTCTGGATAGTAAACATGTTGGGTTAGCTTCTATTTATCTTACAACAGTTTGGATGAACGTTGGTAAAACGTCAATCAATGGATATCTGTCACGTGTATGCCCACTGTACGATATTTTTTGTTTTCTTTTTATTAGAGAAAAAGCAAGTTTATAAAAACATTTTGGTGTTGAATACGCAGGATGTTAGGTTTCGAGCGGACGTAATCCTTTGACCCCAGAGGAAATTTTCAACTGGCGACATAGGAAGTTTGCAGGGGGTCTGGGTGCATGCTTGCCGAACATCTTTCATATTTACTATCTCCAAAAATACAGTTTCTAAATTCAGAAAAAAATTGCGGTTCGTTTTCGTAAGACTTGAATTGTTTGTTAAATAAGGTGTGTTTGGCTGGCTAATATCTTCAACTGCTTTTTAAGAAAATCTGTATTTTTCACCAACAGTTGCAACATGAAGAATCTACCGCAGGACGTGTTTTTTCTTTTAAAATACATAATATGTTTTCATATCAGTGCCTTGTTGTTTGGGAAACAAATAGTAATCGAGGGTCTTTTCTGCATGTAGTGAATAAACATAAGAGTACTGCCCAACCTGCATACCTTCCAAATATGGATTTGAACTAAAAGGAGATATTTTGAAATTGAGTTTTGGGGCCAAGCTTCCTTAAAAAACTTTGAAAGTCTTGATTCCCCGAAACGCCATTTCCGTCACTCTCAGACGATAATAGGGACATTAAGCACCACGTAAACGTGAAACGGCAAACAGCAGAAATGATCTCGCAACTAGATTTTCTAATGGACTAGACTGCATATTAGTCCATTTTTTCGACGAAATTTCTTATTTTCGAGAAGATAGGGAGGGTTATGCAGTCTTAGCAAGCGTTACTGCAAAGAATTTTGTGTCTCATTTCTATTCCTGCCGTCTGCCGTTTCAGGTGTACGTGGTGCTTTATAAAATGTCTGTCAAACGGCTGGATAAATTGGTTATATTATCAGCTCAGGCTGGTTTCCCATTAAACAATACATTATTTTCACATTCTCGCAATTTCTCAGACATATTCACCGAGATTAAACTCAAAAGTCGGACTTTAGTTACTCGTGAGGAGGACAACCCGAAGGAATTGATGTTCTGTTCTTTCCTCGGCCAGTTTACTTCGCCGCCCTTTTATTGATCATGTCATCCGAAGGAGATCTGGGTTCTAACTACTTCATAATATGATAAGTATAGTACCGATACAACTAAGTTTGGAAGCTTATACTTTCGGCTTATTTGAAATCCAATGATATGCTTATTAGCAGAACTACAGAGAAACAGGTATTTTAACATCAATTATTTATCGATTAAAATGAACACATGTAAAAAACGATCGTTTGTGTACGTAGCTGAGTGTTGTATTTGATAATTTCTTCATGGGCTTGTTCGTTGAAGCAATTATTTAAAATCGGGATTTTTCCTATCGCAACGGTATGCGAGTTGGGATTTGGTTTTCCAAATCGGGATGATTGGACAGTCTGAAAACTTACCTCGATGTGGTGAACAAGAGCTTTCTTGAACGTTTGGAAATCATGCGCAATATTGTTGATGGCTTTGACGTAAACTTGATCTGTTGAAACAAATCCTGCAGTCACTTGATTGACCTCTAGAGTACAGCAAGTTTATAGGATTCTACTGATGTCCAAAATGCGTTTTCTCGGCTTTATTCTTGGGGTGGAGGGGAGGGATATATTTGGAAACGATTCTGCATCTATAAAATGTTTTGCGCTATCCTTTGTTAGTGAATGTTGCTTTTTTCACACATTTTACGTTAAAGGTCGTCTGACAACTTCAAAAATAACGTGTTATTTTTTCAAATTCAATTTCTGGAGGTTGACTGAATAACCTCGGACATTTGTACCGTATCTTTAGTATGAAATGAACAAATGCCGTACGCCGTTTGTATGGGGAAACCTTAACGTTAATCAAGGAGGCGTGGTGTTATATTTGTGTATGTAAGTACCATTGCATCTAATATTTACAGGGAAAGGGGGGAGGGAGGTCGTGGCTTAGGATTATTATGTTATATACTCAGTACATGTATAACGTTATTGCATAATTGGCTTACAATTGGTGAACAACAAAGCGCGTTTGCTTGTTAGGAGAAAAGAGCCTTTCTGACCTCTCGGATATACTTCATAGAAGCATACTATTTGTTCCAAGCTAGCTTTGAAATCATGTGGTAGCATACTTACCAAATTCCTGAATGTAGCCAGTTTCGAAATCGAAGAACGGGTCTACTTTAACCGTGTCAACCTAAATGGAACATTTCTAGTGTAAGGATATTAACGCTAATGGAGCTAACTGAACAATAAATACATGTACAGCTGGAGTTTATACAGAATAATTGACTGGTTTAAACTAGAAGCGAGAATAATCAAAGATATTATTGCAGCTTTCAGGCAGGGGAGCTATCGAGGAAACTTACGAGGATTGTATTTATATTTTTTTATTTTAATGCGTATCATGTCAAAAGCTTTGAAGAATCTTACAAAATTAATTAATTAATTTAATTTAAAACTTCCGGCTTATCAAGGTGCGTAACTGTACTGTTCAGCTGATGAGATCTCAGAGCACGAGTCGATGTCACATCCAAGCAGCCGAATTCTCACAGAACACTTGGCAGAAAAGCGACATGTCTGACAATCATTAACAGAGTGATAGTCGAAACAATTCTTTTAACCCTTGAAAAGTTTCCCAACACACTTCTTGGCTGTGCACTGAAGAGCCAGACATGTTATGTGCCGTAACTAGACCAGTATATTTTCCAGCGAAATCGTCAAGCATTCGATGCAATACTTTTTTTGTTACAAATCGGACGGAAAGCTTATCGACCCGACGATATACCACTGAAGCTCTTTAAAGAGAAAGTGGAATTCTTTGAATTAGATGATAACGCTGTTCAAATAATGTTGGAAAGGGACGGCCTTATCCAAGAACGAAAAATCCTTTTTGCCTTCCAACAGCGGCGAGTAGGCCACTTTTTGAATATCCGACTTCTTCAAATGCAGCACATATCATGGCTATACTTTCAACAGCCGTGATCATAGTAACAATAATTGTGCAATCACTTCCTTTGGTCAAACACCAAAGACGAAAATACAAAATCCGACTGCATGATCCCTGGTTTATTTTAGACTTAGTTCTCAACACTTTATTTGCGTTTGAGTCAGTTGCGATGCCGTTTTGGTGGTTCGTGAAACAACTGCTCTTTCATCAGATCACTTAAGGCTGTTTTGCCATTTTTACTCGATGCTGCACTGGTCAATTCACAGACAAATTCGATGGCTGCATTGAGAATCTTAGCAGCTATTCGAATATTGCGGGTCTTCAAACTGTCTCGCTATTCAAAAGGGTTGCGCATCATTGGCTACTGTGTAATTGAGAGCATCCATGACATAGGGTCAAATAGGGCTCTGCCTCCTCTGTCTGGCCTTTATGGTGATCTGCATATCGGGTTTGCTGTATTATGCTGAAGTCAGTAACGAGAACAGTTTCTTCACGGGTGTCCCAGCGCAGACACTGACCACAATAAGGTACGGGGGCATGGTGCCCACAACTGTCCTGGGGAAATGTATTGCCCACGGTCAGCGGTACATATGGAGTATTGACTCTCTCCTTGTCTGTTTTAACGTTTGTTTCCAACTTCAAAACACATATCTTTCCAACATGGATATGGATGTTAAAAGGTAGATAAAAATGACATTGTTTTTGATCATGAATGCATAAAAACGAAAAAAACGAGCGCCAGGAAAACGCTACGGAATATACACATTACGAAATATGTAAATATCACTCTTAGAGAGCACTGATTGGCTACTCGTAGTTAGAATATCCAGTGTTATCACAAATAATACCAGTGACTAGTGCTTTTAGGGTGCTCTGATTGGCTGATAGATCGATCCCAGAATATCCTTCATTATCATACACCAGACCAGTGAATAGAGATTTTCGCGCGTTCTGATTGGCTAATCGAGCACGGAATATCCTGTATCGAATAGTGCTTTTCGCACGCTCCGATTGGCGACTTGAGCTCGGAATATCCACCAATAGCATATACCAAACCAGCGAATAGTGATTTTCGCGCGCTATTCCGAGCTCGTATGAGTGAGCACAGACGCGAGCGCGCGCGGCTTAGTAACGAAAGGAGTTTCTGCGTTTCTATTCAACCAAATTTTGAAGTTGCTTCATTTTTTACTTCTATTCACTGTTTTGGTATATGCTAATAAAATTATTCTCCTCAATCGCGGCTCAGTGAATATCCTGCGCTACTGGCTTCTCCACTTTGGAGAACAATAGCACCACTAACCATTGCACAAAGAACTGAAATTGTCAACTCTTGTCAAGTACTGGAGTACCCCTTTAAGTGGTATACCAAGTTACTTTTAAAAATGAAGTGTAGAAAGTACGTATTAACAATATGGGGAAACGAAATTGCAATAGAGATTTTCAAGACTTCTGTTTTAAATTGTGTGTTAAAATCCCTTTATTTTCTGATGTAAAAGTAACCATTACTTATAGAAATGAAATTGTCAAATCTTGTCAAGATTTTTACCAGAACTTTAATACTAAATAGTTAACTCCCATTACTCCCTTGTACATTTCAGAAGAATCCCCATTCTAAAAGCGGGCCAATGAGAAGCAAAGTATAGACACGACAATCCAATAGAGTTCTAGTGATTTGTAGTGCAGTCCCTCTCAATCAGAAATATTTTTTCGCATATCATCCCAGTACTTCCTAACAGGTGACAGTATCATATTAGAAATGATAGCAATGATAATATGCTGTTAATATTAGTAATAATAACATTAATAATAAACTTGATTTGTATAATACAAATATTAAAATTTTGACGTTGCCGTACGAACGTTTTCAACTATACCTCTTATAATAGAAAATTAACACGAATTGCAAAAATTGAGCATTAATTTCCTGGAGGCAATTTTCCCCATACCTTTTTCTTAATCTTTTACATTTTCTAACTCCATTCGCGATAATTTCATTCACGTTAATTTTAAGGGAGATTAATATTATCCTACAATAAAGTTTTTTAAAAACCATATTATAATAAAAACGTTAATATTATTTTGAAACAAAACTTACAGTATCCAATGATTTTGTTTCAAAATATATTAGAATTTTATTACAATAAGGTTTTTACAATCTCCTTTTCGTATATCTTATTATAATTGGTCAGAAAAATTGAGTTTGTCTCATTTATTTCCAAACACATTTTTCTTGTGTATATACTTATCTTAAATTTTAATACGTGTAGCTGCTGCAGGTGTAAAAATATTTATGAGTTGTTAAAACAATATATTATTTCAAGATTTAGTGGTAGAAAGCATAATGAGGTTAATAGTTGTTTCACTGCCCCCTCCCCCCCTTCTCTCTCTCTCTCTCTCTCTCTCTCTCTCTCTCTCTCTCTCTCTCTCTCTCTCTCTCTCT
>JAOEHT020221683.1:0-10968 GCA_025448195.2 Parazoanthus atlanticus | reverse complement strand
CCTGCGCAGTGGGCGAACTGCGGAGCCTGATTCTGGAGAGGGCGGTGTGGAGGAGACTTATTCACGGCTCTCGAGGTCGAGTAACCTAGATCTCTCTGGACTTCGTCATCATGGCGAAAACTTTTTATACGACATTTGTTGCCATTCGAATATGTGCTGTTGTCATGGTAGCTATAAAATCAAAGGTGACTTTTAGATTTGAAAATTTCTCCTTTTTAGAAATTTTTACAAGCTTTCGGACGTGTTTTCCAAGTTATTTATCTGTAAGTGTATTCATTATTGAAATGTGACATGATATGTAATGCAATGCTTTAGGGTAATTTATGTATATTTTTAAGAATTCTGTTTTCTCCGGTGTTTTCAAGTAATTCGTTAATAACTTGATCTTGGCAAATCAATGTGTCTATAGTAGCAAACTCCTACACCAAATTTGGGAAAAAAATTGATTGAAGGGCCAATAAGTTATGAGGGTTGTTGTTGCTAAGGTAACAACCACCTTAGCATTTGAAAAATTTCAGCTGAGATGATCTTAGCTTTTTATTTTATGTAGTTGATAATTAGTTGTTTCCGAACATTGCTTTGCTATTTTGGTCAAATATGTTACAAAATTATATTAACAACCAGTTTCCATGGCAACCGTGAGTCAACTCACCAAGAAGTTATCTCTATCACGTGAATAATTACGTCATTTTATAAAATGGAGTTTGATTATACTGTTATACAACTTGAAGTATTTTGAGCAAAAACACAGTGCATTTTACATCAACATTTAATACTTAAAAAACTAGGTTTATGACGTCGCAATTACGTCATTCAACCAAATTTGAGCATCTTTGAGTCAAATTTATATAAATTCTATAAAGCTTACTTTCATAGTTGTCTAGTAAAAATTTGTGCCGGCGGTACGGGAATACTAAAAATATCAAAAAAGGCAATGATGTGACGTCACTTTGACATCATAGCCAATTAGTCAAATATTGCACCATATACAGGTAGAAAGTATATCAATAATATTTAAGGTTTGTAGAAAATTTATGGTTTTGGATCAGTGACAAAAAAGTTGCGGTGGGCTCCCTGGCTGAGAGAGCACTCAAAAAGCCCATGCCATATAGGGTTATGAACGTATTGTACACGTGTCTCAAATGCTTTTTGCAGTAGAAAACTAGTTAATAAGTTTGATATAAATAAGTTAAAAATTGTTATGAAAATAGTGTTCATGAAATTTACGTATCAAGTATTTTCAGGGTCTCAAAAAAAGAAAAAAGAAAAAAAAGAAAGTATTGCCAGGGTCTCAGCCTCAAATGTTCTTAAAAGGTGTTCTTATTCTTTTTTTCGATTTCTGTTTTTAACTATGTATCAGTATAGGTTAAAGGCTGTTCCCAACATTGACTCAAACACATTGCTCTGTAAGACCTCAGAGCCCGGTTGTTCAAAGGTTGGATAACATTATCCAGTGGATAAATCCCTATCCAGCGGGTAAAGTTTGCTCATTGTCCAATCAAAATTAAGAACGCGTCAATTTTATCCGCTGGATCATGGATAGGGATTTATCCACTGGATACAGTTATCCAACCTTTGAACAACCGGGCCCAGCTGGTTGCACCTGAATATAATTAACGGATTTTTATACTAGAATCGTCTCTTTACCAAATTCAATATGAAAATCACTTTCGCGTAGCCTCTAAAGCAGCCGCCGCTGCGAAGGAAATAAGGCGGCTGCTTTGTAGATTAGCTCTTGCGATATTTATTTGTTCTCAGTTCCATTTTCCGGCAATATTTATAAGAATAAATGTTCCTTTCTTAATAGTCGCAGCTTGAAGTGTTTTCTTACGTTAATTTTCGTACGTAAATTTTTTGGCAAACAAAGAGCTCAGCTGAATTCTCCATAAAATGTTAAACTAAAAAATTCAAGATAAACACCTAGACATGGAAAAGTAACTGAGGCAAGGCCACAAAACTCCACGGTAATTTGGTCAAGACCTGTACACATGCACACAAACACATTTACCCTTGCAGTTACAGTGACGGAAAGCAACGACCATGAACAGCTGTTTCGTCCTAGTTTGGACTCATATGCATCAGCATGGTACATCCTATTTTTTTTATTTTTTTTAGGCCAGCATAACAATCCTCTAATTGTATACTTGGAAAATTATTGCTTTAAAAGTCAATAGGTCACTGAATTATGAGTTACAGCCTTTCTAGCACTGAACTGCAAGGGTGAGTTTTGAAAATTGCTTGAAAGCTCAACCCCACTGCAAAACATGTTGTGGTCCGGACTGTACGTGTAAAACAGACCACATAAAAGTAAACCTGGTGATAACCGAGTAGGTTGAAATGTTTTTTTGACAAGTTTTATAACAGTATATAACATTATAAAGGCTAAAAATGTTATTAAACTTGTCTTAAAAACCCAACGTTTTCGACATGATGTTATCATCTTCAGGGTTAGAATATAACATTGTTTACCTTGTATTTCATAACATAAAAAAGAGCGTGTTTCAGACTCTATTTTTGTCTTTGCATCATCTACAATAATTATCCAGAAGCATAGTTTTTAACATAGATTATTAGTTTTTACCACATATAAATTGCATTTTTAGATTCTGTAAAGCGTCTAGACCACATAGAATAGGCGCTCTATGAATTGTATTATTATCATTATTATTACTATTATTATTATTATTACTACTATTATTATTATAGCGGTGTAAATGTTTGGATGCTATATCCCTAAGAAACGTGCATAGGGCGCGAACGTAGCCTATGACGCCTGTCTGTAAACGATAAAATTATGTAAACAGGTATACCTATAATTAAAATACTAAAATCAGCGCTACAGCAGCTATCACTATAAAAATCCTTATAAAAGTCCTAAAATCACATTAGAATTTTAAAAACACGAGCAATGTTTACACTGTTTTATTACTATTATTATTATTATCATTATTATTATTATTACTATTATTACTATTATTATCTTCCTTCTGATTAATATCTGTGAATGAATACAGGTTCTGTGTGCCAGAATTCCCCAACCACCGCTGACCGGGTGAAGTACCTTCCCTATGTACTGGGCGCGGCAGGTCTTATGCTAGTCTTCCTAGTCATCTTAACTGTAGCAGTGCTTGTGTTACGTCACCATCCACGACAGTCGCAGTGTGGCGTTACCGCTGACACAGAGACTTGCACAACACTTCCCAGGGAGCAGCTACTCAGAGGTAACGCTATAAAGCATTTCCACTGTCAGACTGATGGTCGCAGCACCAAACTGCAGGCTGAGGGTGGGTGACCTTTCAGGCGGTTATGTTATGATACCTTCACAGAAGATAAAAAGATACGTTTCTCCTAAACTTTATGGCAAACATTTGCAACATGGTTATTAGTCTTGATCAACAAGAGTTGATATGGTATGTTTTTCGCCTTAAGGCTTGGTGTAAAGCTGAAGTTTCGAGCGCTAGCTACAGCCCTTCGTCAGAACTGACTCTTACCAACTGCGCAGACTTTGAGTCTGTTCTCACGAAGGGCTAATGCGAGAAACGTCAGATTTAAACCAAACCTGACGGCGAAAAACACACCATATCAACCCTCGTTGAGCAAACTGCACTGATATTCAGCTTACTCGCCAACGCAAGAAAAACAGTTTTTTCGAAGCTAGTCCTCAATAGTTATATGATGACAACCGCATTTTTGAACCTCACTTTTCCTTTTTTGCTCTAGTTTTTCCAGTGAAAAGTTAAAAAAATTACAGACTGAATGTGTGGTTTAGTACTTGATTTTGACGTTTTCTTGTCATTTATCATTAAGTGGTATAACTGCAAAGCATTATTTATGGGAGTTTTTGGTATATTTTGCTACAGCATCGGTTTTGCTCAGTATTTTAAGAAAAAGAGTTGATTTTTCAAAAGTTTTGTTTAGAATTGACATTTGAACACATTAGCAATTTTGTTTTGATGCATAGCTGTTAACTAAGAAACTAATGTTTTTTTGTTATGTCTGTAAGCGCATCAAGATTTTTTGATGCGCATTCAAAGAAAGTATGTTATTATTATTATTACTTTGATTATAATTTTTGCCATAATAACGAATTAATACTACTGAATTGTTTTAGTTACATTGAGTAATTAATTAATTAATTTTAATTAATTAATTAATGGGTTGTCGCTGTCGCTGTCACAGTTCTAGACACCAAATAGTTGGTGAAAGTTTGAATATCAGATCGGCAGCTGACAGAGTGCTTTACTATATTGTATCCCCAAATTTCATTCGAAAATAGTTATTGTGTTTATTTGCGTTACAGTAACAGAATCTAATTTCTGGTTAGTGTGTCCTAAATGTTGGTATTTACAAAACAAATTTTGTGAGGAATACACCAGAGATTTACGAAGCACTGAAGTGACTGCGTTAGCTCAGAATATTTCTTTAAACTTTCATTAAGACATACTGGACGATTAAGTTGAAACAAGCTTAGGTTACTTTTTGATTCAATTTATCATGAGGCATGCAGTACCTTAATCAAATTGGAAACGTTTTGGAAACTTGCAGTTGTTTATGTGCTAGGCTGAAAGTTCAAGTCCTCGATCAGCGATGGATGCCGGCCTCAACTATTGCAAGGGACTGTACGAATGGTAAGACTTTATAACATTTTTTTACGGTTGGGATCCTTTTTTGGTGTTTACTTGTCAGTAAAAGATAGATACCGTAGGTTTGTGTAAAAACAACACTATTCATTCTGATTGAGTTTTTTTTTTTGGAAATGTGCAATAATTTTTAAAGCCTACGGCAAGCTTTCGGCTTGTACTTGAGCTTTGATCACGCCTAACTGACGGATTGCGGTGCCAGTCATGCTTTATGACCACGGGCTTTTGGGCCATGTGACCATAAAAAATTGTCCCGGGGGGTAACGGCCCCCCATTCTTATTCAAATCATATCCAATATTCTCTCATTCAGATCGCGTGTAAGATAGCTTTTAGTAATTTGTTGATGCTTTGGCTTTTAGGTACACACTGAACCCGACCGCGGCCTTGAGGCATTTCAACCTTGCAAGGCGGGATGCAGAATGGTAAGATTAGACTCCATCCCAGAATGCGCCTCTTCCTCTCCCTCCCCCTTTCTGACCCCCATGTGGAACCCTTCTCTTTTTTCCCCCACCATACTTTCGGAATAAGAATTACGCCTTCTCCCCCACATGTTTTCTTTAAGAAAACACCGACCACAGGACGAATTAAGCAATTAATCCCTGGTACTTGCATGCAAGATCATATAACTTCGTGCCCCACAGTTCGTGCCTCAAGGATCCATTATCAGCTGCAAGATAGTTTAAACAAAGTTTGTTATCGTTAAAATCAAAATTTACACCTTGATTGGTTGAGTGACCTGCAGATAACTACCTGCAAATATTGATTTGCTCATATACGCATTATTTTGCACTATGATTTTTTTGCAACTATTGTTGTGCTCATGTGCAGTCTATGAATTTATATGTCAACGCGCGTAAGCGTTTGAACGTGGTGATTGCGGAGGCTTGCGGTTCAGTTCCAGGGTTTGCCGGAGAAGGATATTTAATAGAATAAAAAACAATGAAAAGAAGAAGGTGAATGATAAACAATCATTGAACTCAGTTATCACAAATATCGTAATTTTGTCAGTGTCTCACAGATCAGTTAATGCCTCTGCCTTCGGCTTCGGCAAAGAACTGATTAGTACTCACCACTAAGAAAGTACGATATTTGCTCAACCTCGTCCAATAATTATTTTAACAATTAAAATTGTTTACTTTACGGACTGTTTTTAGTTGAAACAAATATCTTATTCTCGAATCAAAACATTGTTTCATCACAGGGGCGAGAAGGCCGTCTACAACATGATCGAGATCTGCCTTAACCCTGACAACGAAACTCTGGGTGGAGAAACATTTGAAGGCGTAGACGTTGACGCAAGGTTTGTCGGTTTTATTTTAATCTCCTTCTCACACTGGATCATTTCTTTTTTAATGCTATGGTTGTTATATGTCCTGCAGTCGACTCTGGACAACGCGAACCTTTGACTCTCGAACCTTTGCTAACATGAACTGAATATTGTTCTCTCTTAAAGACTTACTAACTAAGTCATGATAACTTGATCTCCCGATAACTTTGTCTCGTGATAATAACTGCATTTGTTTCCAACTGGTGCAGTCGCAATGCATACCATTTGCAAATTAATTATTTCACGTACAGTGGCGTCCGTGAAACGTTTCTGAATTCATGTTTATACAATGACATTTCTTTTTTTTGCCTTTTAAGGAACCCTTGCAGTTGTTGTATTTTATGTATTCCTATCGGTCTGATTTCAGTTACAGATCTTTTGCTACTATGCATGTTCAAGTTACTGACCCCTTTTGTAATTTAGCGATTATGCTACCAAAAAGTGAATAAACATATTATTATTATTATTATTATTTATCATGGAATTTTGATTTAGGTCATGAAACGGAAAGACTTTGAAAATGAAAATTATTGTATAAAAACATGATTCATTTTACTTTTATGAGGGGAAAGAAAACAGAAACTGGACTCAATTAAAATACAGAGCACCACTATAGCTAAAGCTATGCTTCAAGTAATCAGTGTGTGGCTATGCTAGACACAGTTTGTTTTCTTGAACCCTAAGAGCGAGAAGAAACAAAACTCGACTCAATTTACGTACAGAAAGCTAGATTGCTGTGAAATCAGACTCGCGGGTAAATAGATATATATATATATATATATTTCCTGAACAGTACCTCTGTTCTATCTTGAACTTGGTTTCTATGCTGGAAAAAAACTCCCATCGAGAATCGTTAAAAAATGATCGTCAAAATTAGTTCAAGAAGAACAGCTAAAAGTCATGGACATAGTAATGGAGAACCATTGGATTCACTCAGAAGTTAAAAGAGCACGAACGTGAAATGTTAAACAATCTACTTCCACTTTTCCTGTCAACGTATATTTTAATGTATGTTGACAGGAAAACACGCCGTTCCCAGAAGTACCCTTCTTCAGTTGGAGATGTCATGATTATTCTTTTTGTTATAGCTCTCAAGCTGAGAAGCAAGACTCCGAAATGATGGCAGTCAGAACGGCAGAGAAGCTCCTCAAGGCACGTGTTAAACTTTTGTCTTTTGATGACTACACGAAAGTAGCGAGTACATTTCATACACAGACAAGTAGTCTTGAGAAGGAGCATGCGCGTATCAGTACAGCTAACAAATAGTGAAGGTAGAGTGTATATTGCGAAGCTGTTTAAGCTTGTCCTCCTGAAGAAATAGGAAAGTCCTAACTTTGGACCGATTGTCAAGAATCCTTATTATAACCATTCATTTCGCTTCTATTGTCATAATTATTTCCCCAAATTCAAACTTGAAAAACCTGATAAAATTTGAAACAGACAAACAAACACAAGCACAGTCGCAAGAAAACACAGACGCAAACTTAGATGCATCACGAGGAGAAACAGCAACAGACAGCAAAACCGTTAAGTAATATAAATGAAAGCGCTCCGTTTTGTTACTTGTCACTACAGGATTTCCGGCCCAAGAACAACCTTCTGAAGTATCGACTGCTCGAGAACTTCGCATTATTGGCAACGAAAGCCAAACCCAATGTAGAGAAAGCGCTCTCTCAGTTCATGGAGATTTCAACTGCCGAGGTATTGTGTATGCTGTGTTGGTTCATACTAGTCTTATCTTGCATTCGTATTTCCTGGATTTCGTGCTTCTTAGTTTGCTTTCCATTTTTCCGGTCTTGTCGGCCGAAAAGAGCTGGTTTCGGCCAGTTTAAATTGAAAGGTCCAGGCGCGCGCGTACATATTTTCCCGCCACAACTCTCCAAACTCTCGCGCTTTGGCCGACCGGAGCGGGAAAACTGAGCGGCTCTAATCCATGAGCAGGGCCATTCTGGCTAGAACCAGTTCTGGGAACTCGTGCGTTCCATTTAATAACTGACTGGTTGGACCGGCAACACCGGACAAATGGAAAGCGTCCTAAAACTCGTATAGGCGGATTTCAGTAAGACCTGATTGTTTAAATTTGCCTCATTACCATAATATAGTACAACTCCAACTTCAAGATTCAAGGACGAAGTGTCCATGGTACATATAGTACTTACCAAAAATGAAAGCCCGATATACTGATACTTTTGTATTAATATACATTGAAAACCTCAAAAGCATCGAGAGTTAATGTACGGCTGAATGCAAGAGTTGCTTCCATCCATAGAAATCTCAATAAACTCGGAAAGTTTTAAAATCCAATTTCTCCGAAATTTTTTGATACATGGAGCTCAAATTTGCAGTTCGAATTTCTGGTATTTATGCGTATTATGCTGAGTCAAAATATATACAATGACATCATAGAATTCCACCTTTGTATATTTTTGGTATATATGTCAACGTTTTAGGCACATCTACACTTGTTTTGCAATTATCGTCAAACTTCTCAGCCATCATCGTCTGCCGCTCTTGATGAATACCCATGTTAACCATGTTACAGTGTTACAATGTAAACATTGGCTCTGGATTTCCCACCTTTTAGTTCGCCTGAAACTTGAAACGTTATTCTCATATCTGAATTATAGTTCTGTTTTCTTCTTCGCCTTGTTATGTCTTGGTTCAGGACCTGGGTTATGCCCAACATCGTGTCCAAACAAGGGTTGAAACTTTCACCCACGATTGCGTTTACTTATAGACTCATTTGTGCTGACATTTCGAGTTTATGTAACTTTGCTTCCTGGATTACACGAACATTCCTGATCCCTGGTTTAATTTAACCTACTTTTGAACAACCCGCACCAGGTTCACAAACTCTCTTGGTTAAGGTTACAGTATACACCTTGAACAGTGTTTTCAGTTATCAGTTCGTAGCTCCGTTAATAATCGCCGGTTACCTATAAACCTATATATCACTGGAAAGTTTGTACAGTTCTCTAACTGATGGTGTACGTCATTTTTGCAAACGCTCGGTAGCAAACAGCCTGTTAGTTCTCGCTTACAAAGACGACTTTGCAAAAGTGGCGTACACCATCAGTTAGAGAATTTTATAAGCTTTCCAGTGATATATAGTAACCGACGCATAATAACGGAGCTACGAACTGATAACTGAAAACACCGCTCAAGGTGTACCGTAACCTCAACTTGCACACTTTTTCGTACGGTTAATTTCAGTTCATTTTCGCGTACTCTTTCTTTTCTCTCAAACACTGTGATTCTTTCTAAATATCTCCATCTTCTTTCTCCGCTAGACTGACATATTTCTGCTGTTTTTCTTCTGCATCTTCAACAATAGCCTTCTTAGCCCTTTGTGTTTTTTAGTTTTTCCTTTGTGGTTTATCTTGAATCTTTCATCCCCGACCCTACTCTTTTTGCAGCTCAGTTTTACTCAATTCTCCCATAGTTGTCCTTACCAAAAAGCATTTGCTTGTCATAGTGTCTGTTCCTCACTATTCCTTCCCTAACTTGCCAGCATGGTGTTTCTTAAATTTTTCATTTTTCAAAACTTTCTCCAACAACGCCATTCGGCGTCACCTTCATCTTCTTCACAGTTTAGTTTCTTGTTGTCTTTCTGCCCAGCGTGACTATGTCCCTGCCTTGCTTGGGATGGCTACCGCTTACATGTACCTCAAGCAAACACCGCGGGCTCGTAACCAGCTAAAGAGGATTGCGAAAATGAACTGGACGTCGGAGGTAAGCATGCACAACAGTCGAATTAACTATTAATTGTCATATCAGTCTGCAGCTTTGGGCAAAACTCTTGAGACTTAATGCATCTGTAAGAAAATTTGAGTTTGAGACTTTTCTGCACCCCTCCTCCCCCTCCCCCCTCCCCCATACAATGTTGTTTGTGGTCGTCGAAGACATGATCAAAACACTAGACTCAACATTGTAGCGAGGAGAGGGGGTATTTCTTCATTTTTTTTTTTAAAAAAATACGCTTATTTCTCATATGAAGAAAACCAAAAGTGAATTGGTCTCAAGAATTTGTCCAACGTTATAGAATCTGGTTTGATCCAGGTTCCGTCGGTCTACCTTTTACGACCTTCATTTTTAATTGTCGGTCTGTCTATCTGTCAGCCTGTCTATCTGTCTTCCCTCTATCTATTGTCGTATGTTCGTCAGCTCGTCTAACTGATCACTGTTAGTCACTTTGCAAGGTGTGTTTGTCGGCTGATCAGTAGCTTGATGGTTATGTAAATTACTAGAATTATTTCTGCTTTGAAACAGGAAGCGGACGACTTTGAGAGGAGCTGGCTTCTTCTTGCAGACATATACATCCAGGTTTGTATTGCTTTCGAAAATATACAATAAGCTGAACTTCACCAGTTGTCCGTCCTACCATCGTATTATGCACTCATGCGAACTTTGACAATGTTATCAACTGTCTTTGTTCTACTTCCAATTTTCGTGTGTTTGCTGTTTACAAGTCATTACTGTTTTTGCTTGCTCAGTCTGGGAAGTATGACATGTCAGGAGATTTGCTGAAGAAGTGTCTGCAATACAACAAGGTAAGAATCGAAATGATCCTCTTAGTCTTGTTGGCTTTAGGTTTAGGTTTAGATCAACTTTATTTGGGCAGAGATGCCCATTCAGCAGCAAGGCTGGTTTCCATAGGGGCCTTGCATCTACACTCCGTTAGAATAAAGGAGTAGAAATACATGGAGCATTCATTTAAACACTCTGACTGACACGGTGGTTGTTTCTGCATAGTCTTGTTGCAAGGCGTGGGAATATATGGGTTTTATCATGGAGAAGGAACAAGCGTACAAGGATGCGGCCAAACACTATGAGAACGCTTGGAAGTACGGCAACCAGAACAACCCAACAATCGGTGAGTTGTGTCACTGTGGTAAGATCACTTTATATGGAGTTGTTTTGCATCAGAACAACCCAACAATCGGTGAGTTGTGTCACTGTGGTAAGATCACTTTATATGGAGTTGTTTTGCATCAGAACAA
>JAOEHT020221612.1:0-10970 GCA_025448195.2 Parazoanthus atlanticus | reverse complement strand
CTTACTTACTTACGTACATATTATCTTACTTACGTACTTATTTACTTACGTACTTACGTATATACTTACTCACTTTCTTATGATAACAGTAACAATAGTGAAGTGGTAACAATAGTAATAGTTATAATAACAATAATTTTAATAGTAATAATAATAATAGTAATAATAATAATCTCGCTAGAATCGTTGAACAGTTTCCATACTAAATAATCCGGAGGAACGAAACAAGTGAAATGTTTTTCCGTAGAAATTGAAATTGGCTTTTTGACAGTCTGTTCTTAAAGCATTTTAACAAAATGACTGCATGCATTAACATTCGTTTTCAACATTCAATATTTTCGGACTCGGGGCCTTGGCTTCTCATATAGAAAAAAAGATAGCGAATCACAATTTCGTTAATTATTAGAACAACTATGTTCCCTTGTATCAGTATCAAAAGACAACTCGCCTGCGTGGAAACCATCACTCCCCCGGCAATACGTTGGTTGATAAGCCAGTTCACTATGGGTCCAGCATACCTCAGTTCATTGCGAGCAACCTGAGCCAGCAGAGCATATGCAGTTGTTTCGACGTTTGTTGCTCTACTGTTTTTATCAGCAATCCAGTAACGGATGTTTTTCACTGTCAGGGAAAAAATCCACAATATCGGTTAAACTCTTAAATTTTTAATCGATAGAAATTGTGCAATCTCCTATTAAAGGTTTGCATCATCTGAGCAGCTTCGTTTTTTTGTTAACACAAGATTAACATTTATCTAGTACGTGCTGTTTTGCTGTAACATAAACTCGAGCTCGTGGTCTGCTTTGCAAGTCACAGATTGATTCTAAAGAACATCACAACGTTAACGTCATTATTTGTTCATTTTCTGGCTTTTTTTCTTTTCCCTCTATTACTGTAATTACAAGACGGGTCGGTACGAACTCAAACTCGATAACTTGAGCCTCCCGCGAGCTCGAACTAAGTTCGGAACCTACCCACGAGGGCCTAAGAGATGTTAATTATGCCTGCCGATACCTCATCTAGCACAGTAACGGACCGAGTTTTCAGAGCAAACTGTAGAGCTTCACAACTAGATGCACAGAGTATCTGGCTACATGCAGATTCTGTGAAAACAGCATGTAGATAAAACTACGCAGACCCTTAGAGGCAGAATAACTGGTCACAGAAACAGTGGAGAATACCATTAAACGATCTTAATGTTAGTTTTACGCTTATAGTTGTCTGCCAGGTCTCTCCCAACAGATTGTTGGACACAGAACCCATTTGGACGCACCGGCTGAAGACAGCAGAGCTGTATGGCCTAAATAGGGTTGATCACAGTGCACTACGCACTGGTATCCCATAAGTCATTGGTAGTAGCTACTTCTGCCGTTGTTTTGCTGCGTTTTGGAGTATTTGCCACTGATGAGGACTGTATAGTCGACATGCCTTTGGCCGGAAATACCAGACACGTAGCTGTATGGCGAATTTTGTTTATTTTGTTCTTGTGTCCAGCGAACTAAATTAGTTCTCCCTTCTTGAAGTCACTTTAATACCATTTTACTCCTGCTAACCTGAACTAACTTCTTTCAGTCCCTTCTGAAACCATTCTCTTACCGATCCACTCCTGATAATTCGAACTCTGGATAACTCGAGTTGTTTTTTGTTTCTCTTAAAGTTTTGAGTTATCTGGAGTTAACTGTAATTGTAGCGATGATCTTACCTTTATCGTACATAGCCATGCTGTTCAGCTTTCTCTGGGCGTTGGAACTGAACGAGCTGTTGGTAAGCGCCAGGGCGTACGTTGCTATAGCGACTGGATAAGGGTTCTGTACTGCCCCAAGGTTTGCCACAAGAAAGGCAGTTGCCCTCTCTTTTACAAGTAGGTTCTTTAAATTATAAATAATATGAATGAGATCATACTCCAAAATCATTATACTACTCTGATTTTGTTTCCTTGTGGTCTGTCAGTTTCTCAAAAAGAACAATAGACAAAAAAATTTAACTTCCATTGATCAGTGCACGTGTATCAACTGCAATATTTGCCACTCATAAACCCTCTCAATGATACTACAGCGTCATGTATTATTTTAATATATATTATATAACTTTATATACACATTGATATTTTTACTTCAATTTAATATACATGTATTATAGATAAGTGCATATAGTTTAAATAATCGTAGATGTTTTACCGTTTTTAAATAGGTGTCCCCGATTAGTGGGCCCTATGGGTCTGCCAGAAGAACTTGACACTCTAATAAAGTCGATCGATTGATTGATTGGTTGGTCTACATTATTACCAAAACTGGTTGCCAAGACATTTACGCAAACCTTTTAAACTATGAAAAAATTGGCATTTATTACCAGTATTAGTATGTTAAAACATAAAAGATATATTCACGAGCACAAAAAAATTACATAATACTACCTAATTTGAAATGCTGATTACATTGTGATTATGTTAAAACTCGGTCTTTTTCTGCGTGGGCGAGTGAGCTAAATATTTGGCCTTTGATGAACAAGGGTTGATAAGGTATATTTTTGCCGCAAAGTTAGGTGTAAAGCTGACGTTGAAGCGTTGATTCTTCATCAATGCAAACTGGATGTAAATACTTTGGTTCTGGGAATGGTGGGACAAGATTAATCAACTTCCTGGTGCAGAATTTTAGGAGAACCAACAAAAATAAGAACTCACCACTGAAAGGTGTAAACAACGTTAACCAGTAAATGCAAATATTTAACTATTGAAAACCGAAAGAACTGTATTTGTGCGACGCATAGCACTAGCTCTCTCAGCGATAAATTCGCCACTGAACTACAAAAATTGAACTAAAAGTAAGTTACCGTTGTATGATTAATTAACAAGTAATCAGATACGTTTGAATGCAGTTTTGACATAAGTAGTACTCGCTTCCCTCATTCAATTATGTTAGTATTGGAAAATACTCATATGACTATTCCCAAATTACATTCAAGGATATCTGAAACCTATATATTTATATAAATCGTTGGTTTATGAAAAAGAAAATGTACTATTGCTTTTTTTCCAAACGTTTGTTCAGAATGTCACTGATGAAGCTGTATGTGCTCTAACCTTGTTGGAACACTGGCATTCTTGCATTGAAATCAAAACGAATGACGTCAGAGCCACGTTTCTCTCGACTTGGGTCATTTGCAAGCTTGATATCGTTCCCTATGAAGCAAAACAGGTATAAAAATAAAGTAAAAACAAAAGTTACAGTATATGATCAAATGCACTTTTTCTTTAAGAAAAAATAAGTTTTAAGAAAATAAGTAAATAGCCGGATCATATCACAAGCAAGCATCAGTTTTTAAAAACAAATTCAGTCATAGCGCTAGTGTTATCCCCTAATTAGTTAGTAACCGTGCTGGCCACGTCACAGCATCACCGAGGAAAAACTGATGGCTGTTAAAGTAGCAACCAGCTGATCTGACCCTGTGGCATAATCATCATGAAGTCTGTGGTTGCCTAAGGTAACTATCAGCGGCGAATCAACGTTTTTTGTGACGTCACTACAAAACTGGATGGGTGCCCTTTGCCACGGCTCGCCAGCTTGTCGCGTGAGTATTACAACTAGTGTTAACCAATGATTCTGTGAACCCTTTCTTTTTTTTGTTTTGCAGGATTAAATTACAACTCGTTCGGTTCGTCTTTTTGAATCCGAGTTTAGGGAACACATTTCGGTGATTGAAAAAAAACCCTCTTAATTCAAACTGTTGATGTAATTTTAATGCTGACACCAAGTAACAATCGGTTTAGTTGTTTTTCTTGGTCTTTAAGTTCAAGTTGCTAAGCTAAACCCTTAAACGGTCAAGGGGGGAGGGGGGTTCGGCGAACCCCCCTCGATTTTTTTGAGATTTTATGAAGGGTTTTTAAGATTTTCCCAATTCCTTTTTAGTAGCTGTTACTTATTAGTTAACACGTTTTTTGAAGTGATTTCTGACATGCCCACCCTTTTTAACGATTCAAAAAAAAAATTTGAAACATGGAAAATTTTCTAATTTTGAATTTTATCGAAAAAATGTAACTTGTGTTTTATTGCAATATTAATTTCAAATTATCATTCTAATTGATAGTTTTGCAAAATAAACTGTTTATATTGGCATAAATATGCTTACCACATATTTGTAGGTATCATACCAACTGGTCTCAAAAACAAGCAATTTCAGCAACATTACGTCGTTCTATCGTCTCTTGTAACCATGGCAACGGTCTAATTAGCACGTGACCGATACTAATTGAAAGGGCATAACCTAATTAACAATCATGCCAAATTTGAAGCCAAACGGACAAGGCATATTGAAAATCATGGGGGCCCCCTCAACCATATATGTTTGGCAAAAGGCTTGACCGTTTAAGGGTTAAGTAAGACTTGTTGTCATGGAATGTAATTAGCTGGGTCATTGCTGCTTTGCATTCCAAATGGCTAGCTTTTATGTGTGTGACCATTGGAAAATATTGGGGTGGGGGGAGCCAAGTTGACCCCTTTGTCCATTTAAGTTATGATTTCGTGGTTTTCCATCCGAAGATTACCGTATATATAATTTACAACTCAAATGCTCCAATAGCAAACCGGCAGTAGCTTCAAAGGTTATCGAGAAACTCGATCTATTGTTATGGATGCAAAAGAAATTACATTATGTCTATAGTCAGCAAGAACGGTACTTCTAAGTTTGAAATGCGTTCATCACTATTGACACTGAAACATCATTGATGATTGAGATGTTATGAGCGCCAACATGGCTGATGGGTGTCAATTATGGAATTCATAATTTTAAATTTTAACCAATCCCATACGCTATCTTCCTATCAAATACAAGAATATCGCTTCTAAAGAAGAACTCTACAAGAGTTCTGATGGATTCATTTTTTATGGCGGGATTTCTCAAAGTTGTTTGGAATGCAAGATTAATCTCAATTGTCGCATGTGTTCATTTTACTGGTCAAAGCTTGCGGCGTCGACGAAAAGCGGTTCAGTTTGTCTGGATTTCCCTCACAAGTATTCGTAATGGACCAAACAGTTCGTGTTGACCTCTCCGGGGCCAGCATAAAATTCCCGTAAACTTCCTAGAATTATAATCTCTCTTTCTTTTCAAGAAGCTTGTTGACTGTTGCGTCAAAGCTTAGTTACTCAAAAGCAGAACCGTTTTCCCTTAAGATGTCTCTGAGTCATAGTTCTCCCGATATTGTCAAGGCACTAAAACACCTCGGCATACCAACTAATATCCCGAGGTGTACAGACTGGTCGTTGAGCATAATCCCAAATTTTACAGAACAAACGGTTACAGTTCTAAATGGTCCAAGTCCTGGTTGAGCTGAATCAACTCTATCATCCCGAGGGATCAACACTCATTATGTCATAGTGATTATGTAAGATCTACAGCAGTCTTTCATATCGTCATCAATCGAAAACAGTTTCTAAAGTGATTGAAACTCGAATATCTGAATTCTCAGCAAGGGTTTTCACATCTTTTACCCGCCCTCTCATACAGCGATATTCAATATTGTATTCCGACTATTGTTACGCAATACCGCGCCAAAACAATGCCTTCCAGGTGCTTTAAGAAACGCTTCAAACCTTAAACAAGATCCTTTGACTACGAACAATAACGGTTATAGCAACATCAGGTTTGGGAGTTGGAACGTACATTCTGTGAAGAAGAAATCTGCTTCTGTCTGTGACCTGTTTCTGAAAATTTTCCTAGAACAATTGCTATCGCGGCAAAAAGCAGAGAGTTGAAATCCTGCCGTCGCGCCTCGATTCCGATTTAATTCCGCATAGACAGATGATAGCTAACTTCCGCATGCGAAGTCTCAATCAAAGAGCTTTGAATTTTACTTCCATTTCTAGTACTGAACAACGATGATGCATCGAAATCGAAGGCTAGGCTTGAAATATCATCTAAAATGAAGCAAAAATGGCAAGGGAAACATAATATCAGTATGCGTGCAATTAAACAAACCTATTGACTGTAAGATTCATCTTTATATTGCTTTTCGGAACATTTATTGAACCAGTGTTTCAGAAAACTCGAAGTCATTTCAATTTAGTTTCCCCATGTAAATATTTTAAAAAATACCGACGACCTCAGAACCGCGCGGGTGACTAGTGTCGTACCGAGATTCGTGAAGCAGTTAGAACCAGCTGGACCTCCATTGTGTCTTCCAATCGTAGCGTTCATTTTAATGTACAGATATTTATTAAAAAATAAACAATCAGCCCAAAGGTGTAAGAAAGCATTAAAATTCAATATATGATTTTGCAACTAACAATTAGCTAATTAACTAACTAACTAACGAGCTAACTTACTAATTAACTGACCATTTTTTATGGTTATTTAAAAATAACCAACTAACTAACTGACTGGCGAACTAACTAACTAATTACTAACTAACTAACTAACTCTTTACTAGCTAACCAACCAACCAACCAACCAACTAACTAACTAACTAACTAACTAACTAACTAACTAACTAACATCAGCTAAATATATTTCCCACCTGTTGTTTGAGGTCTGGTGGTCGGTGCTTGAGTTGTTAAGTTAGCTGTTGATGAAAAACATAAGATATTCCAAGTCGGGATAAGATGTAATTTGTTGTTCTATGTAGGCCATGAAACTAAGAGGTAAAGAAACCCGTGTTTTCTTAATATCTTTGAGCTACTTGTACATGAGAGCCTGCATTTGACCGGATACCAACAATCTTTGATCCTTCTCTGTTAATTTCTTTTCCAAGATTTTCTCGCTTTAGGAGTCCATATGGTTCCAACGTGTTCGTTCTTGATATTTATCCATTCTTGGCAATTCGGCCCACCCCCGTGTTCCCACTTGTGTCTAGTTTATCATTTTCACTTCAACTGTAACAAAACTTCTCACCCATTTAATGGCGTCATTTAATGGACAGTAAATTGGAAGAAAAGACCAATAGTTGAGGGAAACCAAAGTTCCATTCAGTTAATATTATTCGGTAAGATGCAAATAAATTGCATAAATCAGGTTTTTCTTAAGCAAAAGAAAGTTAGGTGCGGTTGTTATCCACATGTATTGTTAAGTTTGAAGACGACAATAGCAATAACAATGACAGTAACAATAGTAATAATGGCTTTATTGACGGTTCCATTGAATGTCTCTTTTCCGTTAAATACTAAAGAAAATTATTACACGTACAAAAAGAGAAACTACTTACAATGACAAAAATATAAAACGATAACATGCTTTTAATATTTGCAAGGGAAATTAGCGATACAGGAGAAAAGATATAAAAACTACCTTTCACCTTCTCCCCCCTCCCCTCCCTTAACATACATTCGTGCCCTCCCCAACATCAACATTGTTTTCAAGATTCATACGTGCTGAATTAACAATAAGTTTTATTATGGCAGAGAAAGAGTTAAAACGTTTTCCAAAGTTGTCTTGAAAGGTTCACAAATAAAAGGAAACTACAAAGCGTGTGTTAGTGTTCCATCGGAGTCTTCTATGAATAGAGATTTGCAAGCATGAAGCAAATTTGTGAGGTTAAGTACGCATAAGGAAGCACAGCATGACGTCACATATAATGCTGTAATAAATATTGAATATTGGATTGATTTTATTAGAGATATCGGTTCATCTTTTTCTTTACAAACCTTATTTTTGTCCCCAAATCATCAACATTCTTACACCCTTTTATTCATTGAGCGCTATAACCCTATTCGGGCTAGGGAATTATCGCTCCCCGCCCTCCTCTCTCCCCTCCCCCTTTCCCCGCCGTCACTTCCGCTTGGTTTTCATAAGGTGTCTCTTTACTGGATAAAAGAAATTTAACAGATTTGTATAGATTATGGGCTACTTAGTATTCCTGTCAGATACACGAAATAATAACGAAATTACTTCCTAAAACGTCAAATTTCCGCATAAATTTTAGATTGTGGCATCTTCTAATTAATGTTAAACTACTTGTCGTTAATGAAGTTTTACATAATTGGTCCAAAGGCAAGCAGTTGTGGTAAAAAAGCTTCAGGTGGAGGTCGGAACATACTTGTCTGTATAAGAGCTTAAAACTGTTTTTAAAATCTCATTTTCTTCTGAATCACGTCATCTGTGTTTAAAAGGAACCCAATTAAACACTGAAATGAAAAGAAAAACAGTTCAGTTAAACGCTTTGGTTTAAGTGTTGCAAATTAGTTATTATATGCTTTTAGAATCAATGGATTAAGAGAAAAGATTCAAAGAAAGTGAAATATTAAAGTAAAAAGTAAGCAACCATCAATCAATGTGAAATAGATCACGGCACTCAACAAATGTACTATATTTGAGACTGAATTCGATCTTTGCAACGCTGTGAATAGACAAGTAATTATAACACACCAAAAAGATCCCTTTCTCAGTGATCCAGACGTCCTAACGTTTTGGGACTGAAGAGCTCAATTTGGCAATACTGTCAAAACGAAGCTGTCGTTAAAACACCTCTCTCCACCAAAAATAAATGATTAGTATTCATACCTGATAGCGAGTCAAACGGCACAGCAGCTGTTGAAAAAGCATATTTTCTTATTTCAAGAATAATTTAAAAGTTCTTTAAAACATGTGTTTCTAGATATATATCGAGTCGTTCCTTTTTAAAAAATCATTGCTTGAATCGTCCAAGATACATTTTTCGAAATGAACAATCTTATAGTCTGAGTTACTGCTCTGGTTTCCTTATCTGGCCTACCTGAACTGGCGGACACGAGTAGGAGAAAGTAGCACCACATGTTGTCCATCGCTCCCTGCTAAAGTGAACGGCGAAACGAAAAACAAGCGTTTATGAAATACGTCCCTAATCGACCTATTTCCCCATAACGAGTTAAGTAACTTTCGTATGACATTTCGATTTGACAGATAATCATTTTTTACCTGAACAATAAGAGTAGGCGTAGATCTTCAAAGCCTATTTCTGTGCTTTTCAAAGGAAACATCAATCTTGACTTACAGTGTATGTTCAGCTTTTAAGAACAGAGAGAGCAATGATTTAGTAGATTCAATTGAATGCATTTCAATCCATTTTCTAACCTTGATTTTAAACTTAAACCACTTTAGTTCTTACTTATTTTTTTGTTCACCATAGACATTTTTGGCCTTTATAATGTAATATATCGATAAAAAAGATTAAAATATGTTAACAGTGAAAAATTGTTCGATTCCCGCTCGGGGCATATACCAATATTTTGGGACGAGTGTACCCATTTCTTCAATGAAAAATGAGTTTTAGATTGACCTAATTATAATTTGTGTTAAAATAAACATAATGTTAATGCGTAAATTGAACGTAAGCACCTTGAACAAACATTTTAAAATTGCTTTTAGATTGTTAGCTATTCACTCTTGCTTGTTATGTTTATTTTTGCCGTTCATTTCGAGTTCAAAATTGTCACTGACCAGCACACCTGGAAAACCTGCCAGATTACAGAAAATTGCTCTTTTTAATAATAGAAATTGGAGACATTTCAATTCTATGCATTCACCGATAATTGATGACACTTCTTGATTTGCTTACTTACAATTTTTGAGTTGCGTATGATACGGAATTTATTTCCTTTTTTCTTTTTAGTTAAATGACTTATAAGCAAGTTTCCTAAATGCAAGTTTCCCAAAACCTGTGTTACAAAATTTTAAAGTACATAGAACTGCAGGGTGGTAAATACTAAAGTAGATCATTCAAATTGGTTTTGATAGATATTCAATTTTTTTATTGATCAGAAGCAGTTTGTCAGTTATATTTGTATTTCTGTAAGCATCCTCGCGATGATTGGCTCTTACTTAATCTATCGTTCCAACCACGAAAATATCCGTTAGTAGAATGTTACTTTTAGGTCTTTAATCCTAGCTAGGTTGAACCCTTTGAAGGACAATCTGCGCTGGGATTAGAAGGGCGTGGGGGTGGGGGTGAGATGTAGTCTCCCTTCTATAACCAATTGAACTAAAATTTGCAGCAAAACCATGATAGGTACGCTAATTAATCCGTTTATAATATATCTTTTAGTAATTAGTTTCTTTAATTATGAAAATTCCAGAAACGCCATCTTGAAATGGGCGCCCGTTTTCCTACATCGTACTTTATTGACTATTGCAAAATAGACAACTGATTTATCAAAATATAAGACAGCTATAGTATGTAATTTGGAAAGAAACGGGATTATCAAACAGTAAAAGCAACATTTTCAATTTCATGTATCCAACTGTACAGAACGGGTCATACGCCCTTTCAATAACAAGCAAACTTTACGTAAATTCATGCAGACATTGATCAAGGCATTCGCGTGAATACGTCACATCCAAACAGTTTAGCGTAATTCTAAACCTGCAAATACTGAAAATAAACGAAATTTTTTACCTGAAAATTAATTAAAAAACGGTGGTCGAAAAACCTTATTTTACACCCTGCGTTGCTGTGCTGGACTCATTCATTACCGAGGAATATGCTTGAATTTACCTTCCCTCCTTTCTTTTTTCTAAAGACTGTATTTCCTTGCAGGATAAAACGAAGTTCATTACTACTGGCAATCATGCTTTTGGACGACATATACGACCGAACGCATTTTAGCTTCAGCATTCAAACAAAATTAATCTATCTGCTGCAACAGGCATTAGTGAGATTTCTTCTCCGAACCGACGACATTTTTCTTACTACGAAATCAACATTTCGTGCAATATTCTCCGTACAAACAACTAGTCTTAAGATAAAAGTGTGTAGCAACAACAACAGCGCCCATTTACACTCAGGAGTACAGAAGTGATAATAATTAAGGGAGGATTTACAATTTCTAAGTGAGTGCTGGGACTCCAGAGGTTATATGAACTATTCGAGTCTGGAGCCCCACCATTGTTTGATTAAAAAGTTGATATGGTCAATAGAAAGAAAGAAAGAAAATGAAAGAAAGAAAGAAAGAAAGAAAGAAAGAAAGAAAGAAAGAAAGAAAGAAAGAAAGAAAGAAAGAAAGAAAGAA
>JAOEHT020221536.1:0-10971 GCA_025448195.2 Parazoanthus atlanticus | reverse complement strand
TTGAAGGCCCACAATTCCTTTCGGTCATGGTATTCACTATTGCACCAGGTCAACCTTTTCTGAAATAGGTGTATATTATGAGATAATCAGTGGTTATGAAGGTTTCATACTACAAAAAATGAGTATTTTAATGAAAATGTTAATGCACGAGAAATCTTTGTTTCAGCGTGAGATTGCATCCGAACGCCCAGGTGTCGCGCTAAGTGCGCGAAGCTTGACAGCTCTGAAATTGACAACTTTCGAACAGCGCGTAATACTAATAGTTCGATTACAGAACATTTGGAACATTTTGGTACTTCTTATTCACTTTTTAATAAATAAATATGTATTCTTTATTCTATTTCTCCACGTACGTCATTTTATGTTAAGGTGAAGTCGTTTTCATCGACCATTTTTCGCTTCCACGATTCTGAAAAACTGTAGCACTTTTAGAAAACGTCTCATTCGGCTAGGAGTTTGAAGAGAAAGGGCGGGAATTTTGTGGCGTGCGTCGGCTGTGCCGGGAAAGTGGACGCGAGCGCACAATTAACACCACGAAATTTTGAAGAGAAAGAGCGGGAATTTTGTGGCGTACGTCGGCTGTGGCGGGAAAGTGGACGCGAGCGCACAATTAACACCATGAAATTTTGAAACTTTGTCCGGATTGCAGTTTCCTGGTTGCTCACAAAATTGATAACCCGTTTTTTGCGATTTTGTGAGATTATACTCATTATTACGGTTAGTATTCCATGTTATTATGCTTCTTAGAAAAATACCTTGAAAATATTTTGAAATACCTTGTGATTCCTTTAAATAGATGTCGGACGTAGAAGAAATTGAAAAAAAAGAGGAGGCGCGGATGGTAACGGTGTCAGTCACCGACTGGAACAAAACCACCAAAGTAAGTTGTTAATAGGTTTTTGCTGTTACATTTCACATCATATTTCTAATTCTGAAAAAGATGTTTGCGTCTAAAATAGCTGGAAAAACACGCAGAAATGTAAACATTTTGTTTCTCTCTTTCTGTTGCGTACTGTCATTTTATTATTAAGAAACTACTTTATCGATATCGTTTCAAGGATTTATAATACGCTTCATTAATAATCATTCAGGTTTGTATTATTCTTAGTAGATACTGGGTGGAACATCCTGAGGAATGTCATTCAGTCATATTTTATAAAACTCGTTAAAATGAGTACAAAACTGAACTCGCAAAATGTAATTTTAACGTTGTGTTCACAGCGTTTCGAGGTGGAAAAGGGCACATCAATGCGTGCACTGAAAAAAGTTATTTGTTCAAAGTTTCCTGTGACCGAAGGCCCACCAAGAGTAAAGTTTTACCTGGCCTCGAAATATGGGAAGCCCTTGACCTGGAGGGAGGTGAGGTAAGTAAAACAGTCTCGTTGTAAAAAAAAAGGTTTTCGTCAAAATATAGTTCAAAAGGCAAAGCTTTATCTTTGACAAAACTCTTAATTCCTATTTTCTAGATACGACTGTAACATCCAAATTAAAAAGGGGAGGTTGGCCTCACATCCGAGAAGGCAAAGTTTCTCCATTCCTGGCTCTGCGGCGTCGCCACTCGATACCACAAACCCGGAGCAGGAGGGAAGCCGGCGAGGCAGTACAAAAGCAGAGCTGGCGCTGCTCCTTCTTCGCCACATGTTTTCGGCTTTAAACTCTTCAGAGCAAAGACGTCGTTTTAAATAATACTTGAAATAAAATGTTAACCTAGTAACAAATACTGTCTCAGTATTGCTTTTTTACTCCTTCCATTCACCCACAGTCATTGGATGGTATGTTGTAGCGGTTCGATAAAGCAAATTTCTTCGGATTCTTCTTCCGCCTTGACCGTTCTCGTGGCGAGTTACTTGTTCGCTTCCACTTCCTCACCTCACTAGATTCACTGCAAGTGTAAGAATCCCAGACGTGCTCCCTCCTCGGGCAATTCCTTAAAAACTTGTTGTAGGCACAGGTTTAACCTTTGGTGACAGCTAGATTGTCGATGAAATAATAATCCCCGACGAAGGCTTCCAACTGAAGAGCGGCATTCTTTCTATAAATACAAGAGTCAACTATTTTCCAGTTATTCAGTACCAAGTAATAATTCAAACTTACGTTCAGTCATGTAGTACAAATTCTGGAATGCCCTTTTCTGTCATTCGCACGAAACAGTAGATAAATTGGAGTCAAAAATCTCCTTTAAAGCTTTTACAAACATATTCCATCATCGGAGCTTCCCACTTCTATATTTGAATTGCAAGCTGTCGTCAGCCTTTCAATCCGACCAATGTTTCAAGTGTTTTAGAATCATCCACTTGCAATTAATCTTTTTATCACGTGTTGTAATACAGCTGTCAAAAGTATATTCTGTCCAACCATTTTTGTGCTTGTGATCACGTGCTTACTTTTCAAAACATGTTCAGAGCCAATCGAAAAAAACTATTTATAAATCAATCAACGTCAATCTATAAACGTCACTCATTGTCATGTCGTGGAATCGTTGTGGCCTGGTACTTGTTTGATTCAGATTTCGAAAGCAGTGCAAGTCACAACCATAGTCACAACTAATCTTTTAACCGAAATCAGCAACTATGCGCGATGAGCCGGTTTCGATGTTTATAGTAATGGTTGCCAACTGCATTTGGGCGTTATGGCGTAGGCTGAAAATCTCGAATGGTGCCGATCGAGGCCCTGATCGAAGAATAAGACCATTTTCTTCAGATCTGCCTCTGAAAGTTTTCATACGTAGAGAATATATTAACAAAAAGGTCTCCTGTTGTGGTTAGGGTTAGGGTGGTACTACTGGAAGAGGTACTAAGATGAGAACTATAAGAACTATAAGTTTGTGAAACTTCTAATTATAAATGTTGATGTTGTTAGTTTTCTGTGATAAATTTGTAAATTAAAGCTTCCTTTTTTCAGAAGAAAAGAAAAGAAACAACACAACCATGACCAGCATACTGGTAACTTGACAGAAAAAATGGATATTTTACAGCTCAAGGTAGCACATACTCATAAATTTAATATGAAATTTATTACAATGTGAATTAAAGTACTTCTAACAGAGGTTTAGCCTACAGTCACACTATCTTAAATGCTTGAAATATGTTACATGTTTGAAACAATTTTCTGCAGACATTTCACTCCCACCAAGTTTATCTCCTTTTTATAGTACCAACACAAAATAAGTTGGTTAGTTTTAGAATAAAACATTTAATTGTCCACTCCAAATAATAATAATAATAATAGTTATAATAATAATAATAATAATATTAGTAGTAGTAGTATCTAGAAAGGTACTATAATGGGGGATCGTACTGATGTATTATGATGGATTTGCAAGTCTCAAACTTGAGTATTAAATTTTAAAAGACATGTAGTGCTCAGCAACTGGCATTTAACTGAATTTTCTTTAGGGTTAGGGTTGCTTTAATAGTTTACCACACTAATTTTATTGCAGGGCCTATATTTCTTGATGAAAGATCAAAAGAGATCAAGACGGCTATCAATAAAGAGCGCCAAAATCTACTCTTCATTCGTAAAGAAAGATATTTATCTAAATAAAGTATGGCAACATGAAGTTGGTTGTGTTAGAATGGTAAGTAACATTTACAATTAAAACAACTTTCAACCATGCACCCATATAAAAATGAACGTTTCATTGTCACAAAATATTTTAATTAGTACTAATTCTTAAAATTATATTTGTTTTTGAAGCACCATACAACAGCATTTAAACATGAAAAGGATACAATAGATATTGAAACAAACTGTGATGACGAAAGTTCCAAAACATCTGGAGAGGAAATACATTGTTCTAAGAACGGTAAGTGCGCATGCTAACTTGAGGAGGCATATGAATAACCCAAAATTTCTCAGTCTGCTATAGTTTTAATAAAAGTACCATCTGATCAGTTTAAAATTGTGGTATTCACAAAACTGCTTGATTCAGGCTGTAAAAACCCGCAAACTTAAGCAAATATAAAAACAATATTTTTGAAAGCGTAGCCTTTATTCTGTTTTAAAATAATATCACTGAATACATGTTGCACTACTCAGCCAACATAATATTATGTGGGAGAGTGGGAAAATCACACTTCCCCTTTTTAAAAATCTTTCTGAATTCACATCGATCGCCCAATCCGACTTTCCCATTTTACTTGATTATAAATTTATGTGGCAGCTACATGTATATATTTTAATGTGGTCATGATGGTGCCTTAATTTATCACAAACAGTTTTCCTAAAATTGTTTCTTTTATTTCCAGAAAGAGACAGTACCATTCCAACAACTATGGCTGGTGATGATCACTACAAAGCAGTTGAACCTGAAGTCTTGTACTGCAGCAGTAGCACAGCTCAGAAATCTCCAGTTGGAGGAACAAACTCTTCATCCCGAAATACCAGTAAGTGTAATCGGGAGACTTGTAAAGGCAATTTTGATCTGCATAGGAATGCAAATGAATTAAACAGTTAAATTATTACTTTGTGATCAACTCTTAAAAAATAATTATGGTTCTTTTATTCAAGATTTTTTGCATTTTGATTTATAGAAAAAAAGAAAGATACCCAAGCTCCTTTTGAGATGTCAGACACAGTTTGCTGTGTAGCTGGTTGCAAGAACTATGCATCAACACACATGGTTCGATCACTGCGAGGATTCTACCAGTTAAAAAACAATTCATTGGAAAAAATCCAGAGAAACTTGGAGTACAAAAAGTTTGTCTAAATCATTACAAAGCAGAAGCAAAGTCTTTAAGAGGTCATCAATGGCTGAAAATAAGAAAAGGTCAGCAGTCATTTGAGCCAACAGTAATGAACTGTTCTAATTGTAAGAGCCCAACAATTGTGACAAAAGCAACAATTTGCAAAAGACACACTATAACACTAGGAGACAGAGACAATATGTTGACATTTGCTGTTCCTTGCGATTTCTTTAATGAAAACTCACAAGAAAACAGATTCGAACTCAACACAGCAATGTATGATTCAAAACTGACAACAGCTTCAAGTGATATGCCAATGTATGTCTGTATATCGTGCAAGGACACCTTCGAAAAAATGGTTAAAGTATAGAAAGCTCACAATGAAATGAAAATGACAATTAACAAATTAAAAATGGAGTTGGATATGAGCTCTGCCCTAAATAAAATCTTATCAGAGCAATCCGAAACCAGTGGGCAAACTGAGAACTTTCTTCCATGCAATCTGGATGTAAATCATCTACTTGATCAACTCCTGCAGAATGATGATGTAGTAAACAAACAGAATGGATGGAACATAGCACGAAATCAAGGTGAAAATGCACTTGTGCTAAGTGAAGAGACAGAAACAAGTGGAAAAAAGCAAATAGAAAAATCACTTCAACTAACAATAAATGCAGACAACATAATTGCATCATATTTTGTTCTGGCTGAACAAGTGCAATCCCATTTTATTGTCAATCCCGTGAGCAAAACAAACCTGAGAGACCTTATGTCAAGTATCATCACATCTGTTCTGGAATTAAAGAACATAACATAAAAATTTGCCTTGGGCTTATGAGAAAGAGACTGTGAGAAAATGCAGCGAACTGCAGTTACAAAAGGAAGTGCAAATCTCTCATATTTCATCGATTCAAGGTATGCACTCAAAAGTCCAAATGGTGAAACTTTCGACAAAACAGTTCGGAGTCTTAACAAATTGAGTAAGCAGAAATGTACGCTTATTGCTGATAGTTCACATCCTAAAAAACAAATCTGCGAGTACTGTTTAAAGCTTCAAAGAAGCACTGTAAGAAAGCTGCAATACAATTCAACAAACACTTTTGCTACATCAAAAGCTCCTGAACTGCTACAAAGAGCTCGAGATCTTAGTAATAAAGTAGGAGAGCCAAACAAATATCGAATCAAAAACATCAAGATTTATGAACACGAATCAAAACAACAAAATCACATCAACATACCCAAAGAAATGCTTATGTCATCATCTTCTCTAGCTAGGCTAGTAGATAAAGCATTGATTAGTGGAAAACTCTGTTCTTTATGCACTCCTGCAAGACACGATGATTTCACTCAAGAAAGGAGAACAAGAAGTAAACAAACTAGGAAAGGAACAGACTACCTACAGACCACGTGGAGTGAGATTTAGTCCAATGGTAATTAAATGGTGCGCAAGCTTAGCAGAAAAATGCAAAGAAGGTGGTTATGATAAAATTAGACAAATACTACCAATTCCATGTTGGCAAACAATAAATGCATACAGACAATCACCAAAAAGTTATCAACCAGTCTCAAAGGAAAACATTGACTTGTTTGCAAGAGAGTTACAGCGAAGAAATTGCAAAGGTATTGGAAGCCTCCACTGGGATGAAATTTACATTAAAATTGGAGTGAAAGTATGCGTCAGAACAAATGAGTTGATAGGATTTGAGGACATTGAAATCCCAGAGTCTCTGACACACACGAGAATGTGTAACTCTTTTACTCCTGAAGGATATGACTTTGACAGCTACGGCCATCACAGTTCTGAAAATGAAAACTCAGATGCAGAGAGCGATGACAGTGACTCACATTCACACTGTGGCGATGACAACATTTCAGATATTGAAGATGAAGAGCAAATCAAAGAAAAAAACAGACAAGAATGATGACATACCCGTTGTTTCAAAAATGATAGTGCAGTTCTTCTGGACTTCCATCGAAATTTTGCATGGCCAGTTGCAAACTATCCTGTACAGAAACTGAATTGTGAAAAGATATCAGAGCTCGTTTGGAAAACAGTGAAACTTGTTTCATCTGTTAAAGTGAATGACAATGCCATACAAGTCTTATATGATGTCTGTGATGGTGCATCACATAGCACGGCATTTTTTAACAGAGCTGGAGTAAACGACTGGGTAACCAGAAACCCTTTCAATGACGATAAACCAATATTCTGGCTCAGTGATGCGCCACACATGATCAAGAAGATGCGCAACCATCTTCTGTCAACAAAAAGGCACTTACAACACAAGGAACTTTCTCTGTCACCAGACCATTTATATGATGTAGCAAAAAGACGTTGCACTAAAATTATGTGGAAACATGTGTACTTGACAAGCCGGAGCAAAATGAATGTGAAGAGAGCTGTACAAACTTGTCTAAAAGAAGTTGCTTATGACATGATGAAAAACAGCACACAAGGTTTCACAGAAACCTTCACGACACAACAGTACATTCAAGCTACTTTCAAATAATGAACAGTGTAACTATTGATAATAAGCCGTGAAGAAGTTACTGCAAGTTCTTCATTTCTTTCAAAATTGGAATTCAGGAATGAGAGAGACTGAAGCAAAGACTTCTCAATCAAAGAAGGAACACTGGAAGAGTTTCATACCTCTGCAGAGTTTCAAAGACTTGTCATGCTCGATCAGAGGCTTTATCGGACTAGTGGGTTACTTGAAACTGAATCACTCCAATGTGATAATTGTACCAAGAACAAACAATCAGGATGATGTAGAGAACTACTTCAGTCTCCAACGAGCAAGGATATCAGGAGGGGAACCAACAGTTGAGCAATACATGGATGGTAATTCTTCGCTGACAGTTAACATGCTAAGTCGTGCTGAACAGAAAGACCTGGATGTCACAAATGGTTCATACAATGTTGCTGCTCTTCCGAACTTTGCCCCATTCCACTGAAAAGAAGACTTTCAACCAAACTTCATGACAAGTGGTCAGCAAAATGCTCTGCCTGGGATGACAAAAGAACACATCTGCCAAGCAAGTTACCTGCAAAAGAAGAAGTTGACAAGTTTCATTCAAAGCGAGATATTGCACAGCTGTTACGACAAGCAGAGCAAATTTTAGATAACATCAACATTCGCACACTTCAAGCACTATTATTGGTTATGTTCATCAAGTTATTAGTGTACTAAGAGACGAACACAACAGGCATCATCTCGTCAGTTTCCTGAAAAACCTGAACTATCACTTGAGAAAACATACTTTCCTTCATATAGGTGGGAAAAAATTCGTTTAGTGAAGCTCTCACGAAACTTGAAAACACGCTAGTGAGAAATGTGTGGGCAGACCTACTGTTAGCAGTCAATCTGGCACCTGCTGAAAACCTCAAGAATGAAGCTGCATCATTACTTGGAATCATAACAAAAAAGTTTTCAAAGATACCATGTGTTACATTTCTGGCAGAAGATAAACTCAATCCCTCTAACCAACAATCTGCCATTCGCCAGTTGCTGAAGAACATCCAGGGAACAACACAGAACAGATATGAACATTGTGTAAAATAAAATGACAAATGTTTTAATTGTGAGAAGTTAGGACACTGGGTAAAGACATGCCCATAGAAGAGAAAACATGAGGAGTGGATTGCACAACAGAATTGTTTCAAATGTGGAGAAATTGGACATCTTCAAGCTACTTGTCCCACAAAGAGCACAGTAACTTCCAAGGCTGACAGCCACAAGAAATATAAGGTAAGGAGAATTTTCAAAAGTTTGCACAGCCACCCTCACTCAAAACTGCTCACACGTCTCGTTAATGATCTACAAGAACATATTTAACGTTCAAGAAAATGATTCATTTCAAAAACTCTGTAAAAATACTGATCTCAGCCTTAAATATCATCCGTATCATCAAATCACAAGGTTCTAAAGTGATCACAATAATTTATTTTGATTAGGCCAGACCAATTTAGTTTTCAGTAGCACGGATCCGACCGACCCTCTTTTGACGAAAAGCAGAAAAATAAAATAAACCACCGTTTGTTTCATTTTCATTTTTTTCCGACCGACTGAGCCTTTAAATTTTGAAAAAAATCTGTGCTAGCGAAAATTAAATTGGTCTGGACTTAACAACTTCTTCACAGGGAAATGTTCGTCAAGCTGGAAGAGAAGCCCTTCCCATACAGATGTTCATACTACAGACAGTAGACAAAACAAGCAAGGAAAAAATACAAAAACATCTTCCCTGCAATGAGAAGGAAATGCACGAGTTTCCAGAAGGTTCTTAGAACAAGATCTGAAAAGTGGCACAAAGCAAGAAAGGGAGTCATGAATGGAAGTAAGGCTGCAATAGCATTAGGTATATACTGTCTCAAAGGACCCCTTTGTAAATCATGTTTATGAATTTAAGGCTTCCTTAAATAAGACAGTTATAAAATAATTTTTAAATATAAAGAGACCAAAGAGCAATTCTCAAGTACAGTATTTAAATCAGCATAGTTACAAAATATGTTAGAAAATAAATACCGTAGCGGAACTTTAGCATTCGACAATTGAAAAACTTTCGAAAATCAGTAAAACAATGTTACTTGTTTCCCTAGACAATAATGTAATACAGAATGATGTATTAAAGACACTTTCCTTGTGTCCTAATATGTCATTTCAAGTCATGTCATTGTCTCCAAATAGACAGGATGCTGTTTTGCTTTATAGTATCATATTTCTGTCATGTACTTGCTGAATCTTTTGCTTAAATACATGTATATTGCTAAGTTTAGTTGCCGCCATAACTCTTCAATAAAATATACTCTGGTAATTATCTGCACAGGATTTCATTTAAAAAATCAACCAGATCATGTGTCCAACAGGTAATTTTATGAAAAAAATATCTTGTCAATTATTCTTCAAATAACTCTTTGCAGGATGGAGGGGAAAACAAGCAGAAAAACAATGGACGACTACAAACAAGATATACGTAAATCATTTAGAAAATGGGACAAAAGGCGACCAGAATATAGCAATGAAATGGGGAACCATCAATGAGGATAATGCAGTTGCAACGTATGTGTCAACAATGTCAAATTGTAATCTATTCAAGAAAACTGGATTATGGACGGCTCATTCCAAGATGGGAGAGAAATGACTTGGTGTATCTCCTGATGGACTTGTCAATGACTCAATGGTTATAGAAATCAAGCGCCCATACGTGAATGGCAACCCATTCCCTTATCGAAGCATTCCTGTAAACTACATTCCACAGTGCCAGTTGGAGACGCTTACTACTGATGCACAGGTGCGCCACTTTGTGTGTTTGACACCTAGAAAGACATATATTTATGAAATGCGACGTGACAACAACTTCATTGAACTGTTAGGAGAATATTTATGTAGTTTTGGCAAGCTGCTATTACAGATTCAGATTTGATGTTTTCAATTACACCCAAAACTCTCCATAGTATGGCCACTAAAATAGCTGATGCTGCAACCCTACTCAAGAAAGTGGATTCATACAGAACCGAAGAAATAATGAAATCAAAGGAACTCAATATCTTCTGGGATCCACCTCAGATGGACACAAAATCAGGTCAAGCAGTAATTCGAAATGTGGAAAGTGTCAAAAGCCAAACTATTATGCAAGAAAAGCCCATGTGATGATATTACAGATGAAGACAGCAAAGACAAAACCATGAAGTATCAGTCTTACACATACGATTTAGGAGGAGTCGAAAATTCTTGTCATTCGGATACCTTTATCACCCTTTCCGGCGTCAGGTGTCAGATAAACTACTGATTTTAGTGTTGCATCAGATCCCATGGAAACTATTCTTGATGCTATCGTTCAACGGGAACTTGGGCAATTTCACAATTTCACAAAAGCAAGATGTTGCTGTGGCATTACTTAAGGGATAAGACGAGCAATGGTCACACCAATTTTCCAATAGGGAACATGGCATGCCTTTCCCTCATACTTGATAAATTGCGTGATGGTATGCATGATGTTGAAAGAGAAGTGCTCTTTCTAAAAGAAGAAAAAATTGTCAGCTGTCTTAACGTTCAAGAACACAGCAAAACTACAGCGAATACTTTAGGAAGCCTGTTCTTGTCATGGGATAAACTAGATGCAAATGATATAGTTCCAGCTGCAAACAAAGCCAATGACTACTTGTCATTTGACCCAGTAGAAAAGTGTGAGAAACTGTTGCAAGGCTCAGCACAAATGCACTCAAAAGGCTGCTCTTTTCAAAATAGGGACCAACAACAAAAATGTGGTAGTATATGCCACGTCATTC
>JAOEHT020221472.1:0-10972 GCA_025448195.2 Parazoanthus atlanticus | reverse complement strand
CCTCTTAGTTTAATGTTTCACAAATCTCGAGGTACAAGACATGATCAGTCAGCAGCGACAAAATTAATACACAAGAACAAATAAATATATAAATACATAGAATTCAATAAATAAAAGGAAGATCAGTACCACTACTAAAGTACACACACTATGTGATGACATATTAAGAGATCCCTATTCATTTTCACTGTAGTTTGACAGACTATTATTATTATTATTTATTGTTATTATCATTTCATTATTATTGTTATTGTTATTAATAATAATTTTTATCATTCTATTATCCCTTTGTACCTTGCTCGGCTATCCAGAATATTCAGCACAGCTTGTGCATGCAATAGCTGACCTGATGGTGAATCCATTCCCGATCTAACCACATTTTCAAACACTAGATGCAGCCTAGAATGCAATTGCAGTTGTTACACATTTTATAAAGAACAATTTTTGGTAATTAATGCAACATGAAAAACGAAATATATGCACGCGAACCAGACTCATCACTGGACTGGTGAAAAACGTAAAGTGAACATATTTAGAATTAAAAACCATACCAATGTATAAAGGTTACATCAAAAGTCAAAATTTCAAACGTTTTTCATGGGGATGTACATCAAAAGGAACTATCAGTTGGTTTGTAAAAAGACCAAGGTTTGGTAACACATTAAAAGACTTTAAAACAGATAATTTCTTATGAAACAATGATTTTCTTCAATGAAAACGCTCGATATTTTAACTTTTCATTGTTTTGGTACGGCCTTAATATAGTTATGTTTCCATTACTATTAGCGAAAATTATGTCAACATATATAAAATTGCCTTTGCCGTTTTACCTTTGATAGACTTAAATACCAACAAGCTTTCTATACATACATGTAACAAGGAATACCAAGGGGAAATTCCCTGGATGCCTAGAACCCCACTGACTTGCTCAGACATTTTGAAATGAAGTGTTGAAAACAAATCATCCTAAACAAGACACGGAATCCCTCCTACTATTTCGTTTAATTGAAATCCGCATTCTTCAGCTCCTGGATATGTCCCGGCATAAACACAACATAAACCTGTTCTCTTCCACACTGACAACATTTTGCCCATCCAATAACACTTTCCAATTAGGTTTGCCAGTTTTGCTACAATGTGTCAGTACCTCTCTGAACAACCAATGTTCTGAAGCAGGTGAGTGGAGAACAGTAACTGAACTAGTTGTACTGCCACAGTACCGTCAGGATTCCCCTTGGAGTGAAGACAGGGAGTGTGGCAATTCATGAAATATGGCGGTAACTTTGACATTATCTCCAACATTTTCTGCAACCAATAAAAAATATATAATTTATGATCTCTAGAACAGGTCCAGAGAAATGCTTCTTACTATGAGTGCCATATGAGATCATTGAATCTTGTGTCTTCCCTGAACTGGGACTCGCTGGAAACTAGGAGACTTGCTCATGATCAACAGGCGGCCATGTTTTCTAGGATCCATAACGGCCTTGTGGATATCACCTTTCCTCCTGTAATTATATGCCTAACCCTAAACACAACAACCTGTACTATCACCAATTACAATGTAGTGTTCGCATGCACAACACTCGTTTTATGTATGTATGTATGTATGTACGTACGATTAGAATTTGGAACAAACTCCTGAAACATATATATTCTGCCCCATCTCTGAAATCCTTTAGCAGCGCAGTCTTCCCAGCCGTTTGTAGTATGGAAACCCTGGCGCATTTAAACATTTTTTTTTTCTGTTGTCCTCTTGTATCTTATCAAGCCATCAGGACAAACCATGCTTCATTTTATTCCACATACATTGTAGTTTGTATTTGCAAGAGAAATAACACCTGTACTGTACTTATCTACATATCAGTATAACTTTAATAGGTATCACAGGTATTTAGTACACTGACACTTAGTATTTGTAAGATTAGTGCATTTAGTATATTGACACCCAAGCAAGTGTTAAGAATTGTTTAGTTCGCTACACATCTACAACAACTCTCTTGATTAACTTTTAGAATTAGGTACAAAGAGCAATGTGTACTAAATATGATTAGATAAAACGACTGACAAAAATAGAATACTTTTTACACATTTACAAATCTGACTACGAATAAGTATGTAATTTCGCTTTAAGCTGAGGGTGGGAATAATCTACACAATACGGGCTACAGACTGTACTATATTAAACATAAATTTTGCACTTACCAGAGAAGTTTCAGGTAATAAAAGCTCTTTTTCCACAATCTCGTGAATTACTTCCAGCAATGGGACAGTGATATTTTCGTGATCAGTCTTTTGCCGCTGGTCTGAAACAGAAACCACATATGAACGGACCAATCAGGTGTTAATGTGCAGATCAACACAGAAATTACTCAGTGCTTTGGCTAATCAACAAAGAAACAACAGGTGTCATTCAATTTGTTACTGAGCCCATCTCCAGGAATGATGGGTATCAATCACCTGTCACTGTGAAAATTTATTGGGATGACATTATGACAGATAGCACTCAGGTGTCATTGTGCTCAACCCCAAATTGATAATTTAATAATCAGGTATTCAATTTTATGTATGTTTTACTACTGGTAAACGTGTTATAACAAATAAGATAGATAAAAATCTCAATAAGTTGGTGTTGACTTTCATAAATCTTGATCAGTATAACTTGTAGAACGTCATGGAGGTGAAGTCTTCACCTAACACGAAACAGTACCTTGTGTTTAATCAAAATTTTGTGCTGTAAATGCTTCAAGTGTTTTCAAATTTACTTTACCAAGAAGTAGTCGTTGCTAATACTTTACCTTCTTCAGCCAGCCTTCTGACATGACTCAAAAGAGCGGACCATAAGTTCAAAGCCAGTGAATCTAGAAAGTTGAGACAACGTAGGTCTTTAAAAAATGTAAATGTAGTAACTTCTGGTTTGCCCAAAGTTTAAGATCTCTAATAAAGCAGCTTACATCTACTTTAAAGCTTGTTGGCAAGTTCTTTTTGTTCTCGATCAAGTTATTCTTGTCTTTTTCTGTCTTTTGTTTCAAGCAGGGCTCCATTTAAAACAGCACTAGTGCTGAATTTCACACGTACCCTGGGTAAAGATTGCTCATAAGTAAATAAAGAAATGCAACTCCTTAAAACAGATTCCATATTTTCTAGTATTTGCTCCAAAATAGTCAATCTCTCCAGATGAGTTTCAAATCACAGCTCTGATGATTAAAAATCACAAGATGGATTCGATGGAACTAAAACCAATTGTAGAATTGCACACATTTTAGGTATTCTATTGATGATCGTTAATAATTTGCCTTTTATTTCAGCAACATTAGAGTTCTCTGTACAGTTTTAAGGTGAAGTTGCACCATTTTCTTGAATTGAATTGGTAAAACCAAAAGCTGTCACATCAATCACTCACCGCTACCCTCTAATGGAAATAGCCACTAACCAAATTAATAGATGAAAATGAGGTTATACTCCTGAAATACATGAACAAAAAACAATACTACAAGATGTATATAGTTGTCAAAGTTTGGTTCCAATGATGATTCAAAAACAAAAACATCTATGCTTCTATTGCAATAAACTACTTTAACTTAAACACTTCAGGAACATGTTGTTACTGCTCTGAGCACTGCCAACCGCCACGTTCTATTTTAAACCATCTTACCCTTGAATGACTGGAGTTGCAAAGTCTACACAACAGGTTTTTAAGTGGTTCCACAGAGCACAAAACATTTTTCAAACCAAAATCTTAAATGTATCTATTCAGGAAGAAAGTAACGTGAAAAGCACACCAGATCCCTTGCGTAAAATAACCCCAGAACTGTCAACAATAAACTAGCTAGAAAACGTACACAGTGCAAAACTCGTATGGAGATCTCATAAGCCCCACCTCCAGAATAAAAACAATCTTTCATAAGAAATTAACTGTTTGTAAATGTGTTACCAAACCTTGGGCTTTTTACAAACCAGCTGATAGTCCAGAAAAATAGCATCAACAATATTCTTAGTTTGTTGAGCCAAAGGTAAACAACACTGATGACTTGCACAATGTAACTTACCACTAAGTTCACGTCCACAAGACACAAACGCTTCCCTCATCACGTTGATCAGTACTGTGGCGTGCTTTCTAAATGTGACTGGCTCCTCAAACACAGTATGTCCTAGTTGTTCTAAGGTGTAAAAAAAGTTTAGATTCATCACAAAACTGTATCCAGATATGCAAGCGGTACGCCTATCTTTAAACATCTTTTTCTTTATTCCTTCACCTATCAGATAGAACAGAAACAAAATGACAATGTATTTTCTTGAAAATCTCTTGCCTGGCCAAGGTATGGTTCCAACGAATGGAGTAAAAAAACCGCTCCACTTTGTTAGGAGTGTTTACTGAGGCTTTTTCCCCTTTTTCACCATTTAATTTTGAAGTGAGTTGTAAAAAACCACTAACAGATTTAATTTAAAACCATTAAATTTTCCTTAAAATGTGCTAAAAAATGTAACTGAATTATCACCTTCTTTGCCAAGCCTAAGCTGCCAAGAGCAGTAGCCCTGAAACAGAAATACTGTAAGAACCAACTGAATCTTGTAACCACAACCAAATATTTGGAGTTTACCTGGTAAGGCTGTGCAACGATCAGAAGAGCTTATGTCACCATTCTTGAGCAGTTCATAAAGAATCTCACAGCCCTGAAACAGAAGCTGTTTCTTGGCCGACTGTGCAAAGCTTGCATTGATGACTGATGGTGTTTTCGGAGTACCAACATCCTTCAGAGATCGTCTCACACTTGATGTGGGGGTCTTCATCACATGTTCTGTCATCATCTTGTTGCTCGTTGGTGTTGGAGGGCATTTGAGGTCACTAAACCCCTCCCTGTTCTTGATAAGGCTGCCAGCATCACCACATGTGCCAAACAAGAATTGTAACAGAGGAACACAAACCTGTTGGCCAAATATTGTGGTTAATGATAATTAAACACTTACAAAAGTCAACACCCAGTTAAATAGGATAATTTGATAATATCACAATATCTCAGGGCGATCTGAGCTTCCTCCGAGTTTCACATTTCAAAACCTTTTTCTGAATTGTAAAAGATAAGTGATTTAATTGTCAGTTTGCAACTCAGTTTTGTTTAACCAGGTTGTATTTTCATGTTTTATTGCTAGCTATTTTGCACTTCTCCCTAAGTTACAATAACAGTAAATGATTAATTTGTTCACAATTTAGGTCATCTAGATCACAACACACCGCTATGTTATAATTTACTGAACTAAAGGCCTTTAAATATGGTAGACATAATATACAGTATGAAACTGACAGATTTTATGTATCGCAAACCTGTTCAAACATTTCTAGAAGTCTTGCTCCAAGAGAACAGGCCAAGTGCCACCATGTCAATAACCTTGCCGATTCAACTGCTTCACTCGTTTCCTTTACAGCACAGTTCTGGAGATACACAAAAGTGACAAACTTAGAGATCGTTTACTGCTCACAAATTCATTACAGAAGATAAATAAATGAGTTTCCACTTACGATCAGAGGGGTCATGATTAGCTTCAATCTCCTTGGGCTACAAAGGAAATCTGTCGAACATCAAATGCTATGAGTATGGAGGTAGTCATAGTTTTAGTTGTTATATATTCCTCAGATCATGTACATAGATAATTATGTACAAAAGTATGCATGTAACATGTATGCTAAGCATCTACTAAGATATATATAGATGCTCAAATTATGACAAAACTATTTATGTTACAGAAACAAACAATCTATTGTCATGGTATACTTTTATTTTCAATTGTTCATTCCATGAAAAAAATGATAAGCCCTGCCAAAAAACTCTTTACCACTCAGTGCCATGCCTTTGGCACATTTGAATCTTTATTGAAATGGTTCGTAAAGGTATTTTGGAAAAAAATTCAAGGACTTTTCAAGGACGGACATTTAACACTTTTTCAAGGACCTTTTGTCATAGCATTATATATGATTACTTTCTATTTGAGAAGAGGAATTAACTTGCCACCACGTGCACCCGAAAACAGTCGACATTTCTATTGTCTACTCTTAATCTTTCAAGTTGTTTTAAGTTTCTGAGGAAGTTGAAGAAATGAGGTACAGTTATTGTTGTTTGATTGATTCTGGAAACAGCAATGTTCCCGTTTTTTGCACCCTTCATGTGCGATTTCAAGGCACAATTTCAGGTCTCTTACAAAGTGCGATCACACTACATGTATCAACATAAAGGTTTCTTTTTATCTACTTTACATACTGAAATCCAGTCTTTATACTGTGCATTTATTTCCGACTTGGAATTGTAAACTGCTTTGACCTTTCTGCCCCTTCATGATTGTTCACACAATCGTGTGCAATACATTGACCATGTTGTCAATGTTTGCCAGACCCAACTGCCATCTTGGAAACTATCCAGAAGACACTGAGAACAAGTTTGCGCTGAGCCTGACTGGTTGTATACATTGTATTTGCGAGTAGAAAATGCAAGACTTTATTCGATTGTTTTTATGAGGAATAAACATTAGACGGACCAAATGTTTTTAAAAAACCCAGAGATTGTTTATCATAAACAGAAATTCAAGGATATTTACAAATATTCAAGGAGTTTGTCAAGAAATTCAAGGACTTTTAAGGACAAAGATCAATATTTCAAAATTCAAGGACTTTTCAAGGAGTAGGTTCATTTTCAAGGACTTTCAAGGCCCGTGCGAACCATGATTGACACCCCGTATTGAGGATTTCATTTAACCATATTATTCTACTGGTAACAATTTTTGATACTGACCTAATGACAGTGCAAAGTTGTCAATCAATACACTCCAAGCGGAGTATGACAAAACTTGAACATCTAACGAGCGGCTTTTGAAACCCTGCAACATAAGCATACAAGTTAAGTTGTTGTCTTTATAGGTGCTGATGGCCGATAACTTCAATTTTTTTTTCAAGTTTTTCACATTTTTATTATTTGCACTTATTTCTTTACAATAAAATTGTAGTTTTTCAATTACAACACTCAGGACACTCAGTAATTAAAAGAAAATGAGAAATTTTAATTGTAAAATCATATTTTAACATAATAAGCAAGTTGGTGAAATAAATCATATATGGTCCAAACATACAAAATGGAATTGAAGAAAAGATTTACCAAGCTACATGTACAACTGTATGAAGAGGTATAAGTATCCACATTTAGGTTATCCTTTTTCAATTATCTACTTGAATTCCATGTCTTTTTACCATTTTCTATGATATAAAATTTACCAATGCCTTTGTCTATCTTCTTTTTCCCTTTGATATGAACACAAAATCAATAAAGTTATTGTCGTATTGCATTTTTATTATGGGTAGCATTGAGCCATTACTTGCCTGCTCAAGACAAACAGCAAGACTAGAAGTTACCACAGGTAAGTTAAGTGCTGCCGAGGTCTTAGACAAACAGTAAGATTAAATTAATCTTCATACTCCGTTATGATTTCATTTCCTTATTTAGATGTTATGTAAGATTGACAGCTGTCAATCTTTTTAAATATTTGACATAGTTTAGCAAAACTCAAAAAAAATCAAACTGCCAAAGTACTAAAATCATTTTAAAATAATAGCAATATTAATTATAAAAATAATAAACATTTGTTGAATTTCTCTACCTAAACCATCAGCAGTAAAACTGTTTAAAATGTTTACATTCTCAACAAGTTTTTCATGGTTGCATGACCTCATTCAACAAGTCTGATGGTACATTGTAGGTAATGCTTTCATGGTTCTCAGAAAAGTTAAAGCTATCTAGTTGAAGCTTCAAATTTGAAGTAAAGATGGCATCATCCTAAACGACACCTTGTGGGCTAACCAGAAAGAAAAACGTTCACCAGTGCAAATACTTTGCCTCCAGATACAAACAAATTAGCAGCTGTTGTCTGTTTGTACAATGTACAAGTCAAGTATTTTACCTGTTCAACTATCTTCAGCATGATGTTGATCAAGTCTCCTCCTTTATGCAATGCCTGTGACAAGACAATCATACATTTTATAACTACATGAATTATTCTAAGAACAAATACCTGAAATACAGTACATTTTATTGAAAAGACATCACAACTTTTTCTTCTGTGTTTCCAAACAAGCTTGCTTACTTCACATGTACCAAACAAACTGTGGAGTGAAACTGCAAGTACACTTTCTGGTACGGTTTGTAGTTAGGATCTCATTCCTCAACCAGTTTCAAAAGACATTCCACAACTATTTATTTGTTTATGGGTTTTAATGCCCCACTGTAAAACGTGCACTACCAAACGAATCGCCAGTGTACAAATATTTGTTGTCAAAATATGAGTGCTACAAGAGTAATGCGAAATACATTCTCATGTGGGAAGGGGGTCGAGTATAATATGTGTCATTTTTTACCTTCCCAAGAACTGGCACAATGCACATCCAGGTTTTCATGACAAAGATCTCCTTCTTCTCGGAGAACATTTTCATTAACTCCATAACAAGGCCCTAGATCAAAAGCAAATAAAACATGAAAGTAATATTAATGGCATGCAAGAATATACTTTAAAAAAACATTTAAGTTAATCAAAGAATAAAGTTTTATGTTTTTAGAAATGGGCGAGCTGACACTCTAAATGAAATCCAGATCTTTCAGCCAATGCATGCTGCCATGCCAAGATCTTGTACCATCTTGGAACAAAGAATGACGATTCTACATCATCTTTCAAAAATGTTAAATACTGTAGAACCATAAATGAAACCTTGGTGCAAACAAACAGATCTTTGATCATTTTTGGCAACCAGCTGAAACATGACTATGCAAATAAAGTGTTCATTGGAAAAAGTGGGACTTACCAAAACAAAGCAAAGAGGAATTCACCTGTGTAATGCTACAAATTTGAGAAAACAAACTTACCGATTTCAGGTCTTGTTGAAGCATTTTCAGCATCATTCCTCTTGATTTCATCATGTACTTAAGGCCAGAATGAAGAGTGGCAAGAGCTTTATCTCGTACCTGAGTACAGAATACAATCATGATATTACTGAGGATGAAGTGTAAATACTCTACCTATACCCAAGGTTATAATTATACGACTATACCTTTGTAAATAGGTTTGACTTGGGTAAAATTGGGCAATACACAGATCTAGACTTGAACAAACAGAAAGCTGTCTACACTACAAGCCTGAACAAGGTTTTGAGTAAAGTTAACAACAGTCTGCAATCAATTTTTCTGTCATTTCAAGATTACTTATTGTTTCGCTGTATTGTAACGATTTTACACAAAAACAGGAATATTTTGCTAGTTTTGCATTAAAATGTAAACAAAATGTTATTCTGTCTTTGGACAAAAGAATATCTTGTAAGGATAGTGGTTGCAAGTAATAGAAAGGAAAGGAAGGAAAACCCAGTACACATGAATTGCAAAAAGGGAATGGAAGACAACACAAACTTATAGAGGAAGGGGACACATGTTTTTGCAGTAAAGCTGAGTAACTGAGGATAAGGTTAGCATTAAGAGGAAGAGAAAGAGCACATAGGCTCAAGTAAGGGAGAGGAAGTAAGAAAGCAGTTTGTTGCACCATATAGAGAATCAGAAGACAGTGCATGGGCTACAGTATGCAAAAGAGGGATGAAAGAAGCACACAGAAGGCAGAGAGGAAGACAATGCAGTGACTACAGTACATGTATGAGTATGAGAGAGGAACAGAGCACACAGATTGCAGAAAAAGAAAGGAAGAGAGCACATAGGTTGAAGCAAGGGTGAAGAAGTTAGCAAATTGGCTGCAACATGGAGAGGAAGACCGTGTGTGGTTACAGTATGTGTATGAGGGAGTTGAGGGAGGTATGAAGCATAAAATAAAGGAATTAAGAGAGCACATAGGTTTAAACAAGGGTGAGGAAGTCAGAAAATTGGTTGTAACAGTGCAGTGGCTACAGTATGAGCATGAGAGAGGAACGGAGCACACAGAAAGAAGAAAAGAAAAGGCACTTCATGTAGAGGAAAAGGGCATACAGAATGCAGAAAAGAAAGGAAGAGAACACCTACATGTACAGGTTGAAGCAAGAGTGAGGAATGGAGCAAATTATTTGCAAGTAGGAAGAGTAGGCAGTGCAGTGGTTACAGTATGTGTGTGATGGAGGAATGAAGCATACATACAGCACAAAAAGAAAAGAGAGCATATAGCTAATTGGTTGAAGCAAGGATGCATGAGGAAGTGAGCAAAATTCTTGCAGCATAGAGGGAAGCCACTGCCGTGACTACATATTGTACATGAGGAATGAATTATGTGCACAGATTGAAAGAAAGGAGGGGAACTGATCATAAGCACATACAATAAGATACTAAATAATGGTAAAGAAATGAGAAGATAAGAAAGGAAAACAGCATATTGATATAGTGGCTAGTATGTACAGTATAATGATGAATGGAGTACTCACATGATTGTAGAGAGGAGCAGAATAGAAAACAATAAATTATATCAGCCAGGGTACAAAACATTAAGAGGGGAGCAACATTGGATCAAGTGATGACAAGGATTGTATTTTTTCACCAAAAATCATTACTTAGGCCATTTTTGCACTGACCCCTTCAACTGGGTAGTGAGAATTGCCAAATTCAAGGACCAAGCCACATGTACATGTAGGCATTGGCAAAAAGGGTACAAGACCTTCACCAATGACAATGGTAGTTATTGGGGAAGAGAGGGATAAGGGAGGAGATTAAGAAAGCACTTCCTTCAGTAATTAAGTAAAATAATACAGGAGGCAAACAAAATCAAAAGCAGGACAAACAGTGAAAATATGGATTTAGCATATTCTTGCGACAATTGCAAGTACAAGGGAAACGTAAAAATATTCAAATTATTGGAAGTTCGAGATAATATTACGAGTAAATCAGTGAGATGTCTTGAACAGAGAACAAATTTAGTTGCAGTTAGAAGGTTTGAGTTGTTGAGAGTCAATTGTATGAACAAAAATACCAATAGA
>JAOEHT020221393.1:0-10973 GCA_025448195.2 Parazoanthus atlanticus | reverse complement strand
AGAGAGAGAGAGAGAGAGAGAGAGAGAGAGAGAGAGAGAGAGAGAGAGAGAGAGAAAGAGAGAGAGAGAGAGAGAGATACAAGGAAACAGACGATCAAAGAAATGGCAAAATAAAAGTATTGAAAAATGTAGTGAGTGAGACAGATTGATTAATTAAGGATAGGAAAATGAATGTATAAGTTGTTTTATCTCTGTAACTTCTTGTTGTAGCGCATCAGGTCAGACCTGCGGCAATGCCTAAAGGATACACCATCGAATCATTTGACGTAGAACAACTGTCAGCCAATCGGTGGTCAATATCGCTCATCCCAGGGAACTGCGGTTATGGTTTACCCCTGCTGGGGATCTGTGACGGTGTACAGATAGGTTTGGGCAGAAAGAGGTACGCTACCTATGGCTTTGGCGGAGTCCTCTCCACGGTGACTATCAATCGAACCCAGGCTACCACCTTGCCAACCCGTGGCAATTTCAGCCTTTCTTACCAAGGACAGACAATACAAGGTACCTTAGCTATCGTTTGCACACAGGGGTCTAACTGAAAAGGTTCCTGTTTATATTTATGACCTGCTTGAAATTCCTATAGACATGGACTATAAAAAATAGTTAAAAATATCAAACATTAGAAAGATACGTTTTAAACGTGTGAAACCTAGGTTGTTGGAACAGCGTACATGTAGGTTTGACACACGTGTATAGATCCTTTGAGGATGATTGAAGATGGCAGTGTTTTGCACGTCTTAATTTGAGCTAGATTTCTAAAGTATTGTCACAGCAACAGAGAACGAGCAGACACCAAAAGTTTCTGTTCTCATAGTGAACTGTGATTGTTTAAAATCAAGTCTAATAGAAGAGGAGCGGAGTGATCTTGCAGGAATACATATTCTCAACAATTAGACATTTTAATTAATCATGCATGAATAATTAATTGTAAAGCGTGTTGAGAGTTTCTGGGACTGTGCTATATATAAAATAATTAGATTTACCAATATTGCCTTTAATCATTGTTATTGTTATTGTTATTATTAGTTATGCCACAGACAATGATCCTGAGAGATTGATTGAATTTCTCCGTGTTTCCATAAATCGAAAATCCTTGTGCCAATCATATAATTTGCACTTGGCAGTTAACTGCGCCTTTTAAGCCTATGTTTACATAGAACATGTTTATTAATTTGAACAAAGTAGCTAGTTTATCATTAAGCATGTTAAAATGAAATTTAACACTGCACTGGAAAAACTACCGCACAAAAATATGTCATTAATATTACCATAAAGCAATTGTTTTTAATGGAAGTGACGTAAGAACCGTAATCAGAAGAGTTTCGTTATAGATTTCAAAATTTCAGACAGCAAGTTCAAAAACTTGAATCAAAACTTCAAACGTCTGCCACTATCTCTCGGCGAAGAAAATGAAAAACCTCTAAACTTGCACTTAAATCATCTTTTGGATCCGTTATTTCGATATCTGACTGAGAATATTTTTTTGATTCGGCTATTATACTTTGTATTTCGTGAGCTTTTAAAAAATCTGAGCGTTTGGAAGCAAATATATGATTTGGAACAAGAAGAACCCGCCGACTTGCCGCCGTCTTTAACATGCTCAAATAGGTCATGACGTTTTGCCCAAAACTTTAGTTGACGGTACATCTTGTTGTATTTCCCCGAGTTTTCCAGGATAACTTACCTTTGAACACAAAAACTGTGTCAAGAAAAGCTTTTTTTATAATTGGAAAGAATAAAAATAGGTAAAAAACGTCAAGTCAACTTTGAGCGTGAAACCGTGCTAACTCTCTTCCTTTTCAACCAAGATATCCCTGTAAGGGTCACTGAGTCTGAGCTCAAAGAACGTATGGAAGACACATTTGCGGACATTGGGACGTTGAAAGTAACACGTTTCGGTCAGTGTTCTTCCTATACGTGGGACATCTATTGGACATCTAAAGGCGGCAATCATCCACAGTTGGAGGTTAACGGAACCGATATAGTAGGGGATGGAGCCAGTATAACTGTATCCACACAGAAGGACGGCCACCTGTTCATGGCGCCAATCCCGGGAGAATTTCTTCGAGTGGCAAGCACGAGACCTCAGGTATCGGGAATATTGGCAAAATCTTTTAAAAACGCAGATGAATTGTTCTACTAACAAAGCATAACATTGTTACAGAGGTTTCAAGCACAGTTCTGTGTTGGTTATTGTCCGTGGACGGGGACGTTAAGTCGCTGGTCTAGTCTCTCGACGTTCCATCGGGGGACTTAAAAGAACCCACACACTTGTCGATAGGAGTAGGCTAATGCCGGTGTTTTGAACTGTCACTTCCTCCCCTACAAAGGGACTACTGTTATTTGGGAAACCTGTAGCAGTGTCCCTCCCTTCAGAGAAAAAGCTAAATAAAAATATAGTACGGGTAGTATCATTCAAGGAAGATTTTATTTAACTGATTGTCAAAACATTGATAGCGTCAAGAAGGAGCTAGTACGGACTGTCGTGCAAGACTCCGTTTGGTAGAGTTGACTACAGGCCCCAGTTAGAGCGAAGATGCTACTGGATAAGGACATTGACCTTTTACTCTTTAAACTTAAACTTTATTTAACGTCTTTGCGCTGGGAGTGGTACGCCGTTGCTCATTCTCCCAAGCCAGTGGCTTATGTTTAATCGCTCGACGGCACAGATTTTGGCGTGAAAGTCGATTCTATGGAGGGAGGAAAACCGGAGAACCCGGAGAAAAACCCTCGGTGTCAGAAGGAGATCGACAAATCTCAGCCCACATGCGAAGCCCAGGACTCGGGTCCACAGAGGTGGGAGGCACGAGCGCTAACCACTCGGCCATCCCGACTCCCCTATTCCTCCTACAGTATTCATTAACAATGTCTTCTCCATATAGTATCAATATATAATAAGTTGATATGTTGTGAGAATACAGAAACTGATGCTTGGTCATCCACTCAAAACTCTTTAGGATGAAGTGAAACCTATTAAGTGGAAACATATAAAGATAGGTGATTAGAATTTACCAACACACTATTTTGGAATTTTGGGAAGTGAAAGGTTTAAACATTAACCCGTACAACCAAACAAAACCCAGGCAATGACATGTTATTAAATTGTGTCTGCTGTTGTTACAGACCCTTCTCATGTTTTTGAAAACCTGATGTTAGCACTAGTGGAAATAGTGATCAAAGTTATGAAGTACCGCAAATTTGGGGATTTAATACTTAAAATTGTGGCGCTAGTAAAGTTTTTAAGAACAGAAAACTTAACTGAGAATGTATGGGAATTTTGCGTTGGATGGGCATTGATGCCCCTATGCAAATTCTCATACATTTTCTTTTAAAATTTCGGGGTATTTCTTGTTTTCAAAAACCTCACTTGTGTCACAGTTTTCAATATCAAGTCTCTAACTTTTCGGTGTATACTGACTTTGACCTGCTCCTTCTATTTTTTGCATTTACAGAGTGCTAATATCAGGTTTCAATAATTGGTCTTTATCTTGATTTTGCTTCGCGATTGCTTTTGGTCTTCATATATTTAAAGTTACTTAAGCCGATTATATAAATATATAGCAATGCAGAACACCGTTAATTATTTCACTCTCAACTAACATCCTGTTTTCATAATTTACCTTGAAGGTCGTAGTGGATGTGAACGATATGATTGGCAGTTGCTTTAACGACCAGTGTTCATTCCAGTGCCAAGACTCCAATACTCCCAAACTGTTCTCCATATCCCCCACATCAGGAACTGGTGGACCCAACAGCACAGGAACTTTGCTCACCCTTAACGGCACTGGCTTTTCTGCAAACACATCTCTCAATGAAGTCTTAATCGGAGATAGCCCTTGCGCGATTGTTACCAGCTCTCCGACAATCATAACCTGTAGAGCAGGTCAGTAGACCATTTAACTAGAGTTAGAGTCAAAGTCGGTACGTGACATGCGAACCATTTTCAGCATGCATGATTTCGAAGATTTTGGGCGGAAATTTAAACAAGTTAAAGTCCCAGATCGGATGTCAGACAGCCTTTGCTCTTTTTTTTTGTTTCATCAACTTACTGTGGTCCAACATAAACAATTAATCGAAATTAAAGATCCTTTAGAATAATCAGCATTCTCACAACCTTGCAATAGTCCAGTTTCGTATTCGTAGTTGCCGCTGATTGCAATGACTACAGACTCGTTTGCAAAGCGTTAGCCTCGACTTGATGTTAAATATTCATAAATACAAATGTACATGTAGATATGAGCTATTTACAACTCTGTGTATTGTTGGAGGCTCGGACTTCTTATATTTATGTATATTCAACACCAAGTCGAGGCTATATAGCTAACGCTGTAAAAATGAGTCTGGCTATTACAATCAGCGGTAACTGGGAATACGAAACTGGGCTATGGAAGATCGGATAATCTCTACCTACCGAAAGTTTTTAGCTGCGCGAAACTAAAGACGCGCACAAAGGATGCCGGATCCTTGATATAGTGATTAGATATGTTCCATATATGGCTGGTAATTTTTTAGGTGCGTATGTCTCAACACAATCATTTTATTCATTCAGGTAGAAAAATTCCCAGAAGAAATTAGCTATGAATTACAAAATAGACACACAGTATTATCTTTTCCAAACATCAATATAGTAAATACAAGAGATACTATATTTATGCGTTAGCTGCTTTTTTACATTTGCATTTACGTTTTCTGTAGTTTGGTTAAAAAAATACTGTTTCGTTTTTTATTTTTGAAATGCAGAATTTCCTGTTGTAGTCTTAGACACATGGCTTTAATGGCTTTTTACATACCCTTAGAATGTATACCTTATTAATAGCTTTTTTCATGAGTAGCTTGTTATTAAACATAGATATAAAATTAAGTCCTTAAAACGAAGCTATCCAGAGCATGAAATACAATTTCTACGCATGTCTAATAAAATACGTTAAAATCTGTCTAATCTTTTTAAGAAGCATTTACGTTCGATTACACACAGGTTATGGTTCCGGAGGCGAGCAGCGTGTCTCTGTGAGGGTAAAAAATACGGGTTTTGCGATACACACCCCTGCAGATGTCATCTTTAAAAATAATATCGTCGTGACTACAGTCACCCCGTCCAGCGGTAGTACCGGAGGCGGACAGATTTTAACTATTGTGGGCAGTAACTTTGGTAACAGTGTGGACAGTGTTAATGTGAGTATAGGCGGCTCCTCTTGTAAAGTATTGACAGTAAGCATGTCTCGTATAACATGCCGCACGTCCCCAAACAAAAACGGAACGTCGCCGGTCGTTGTTAGCGTCGGTAGTGTATCATCTTCGGACTCAGTGAGCTCGCGGAAAAAGAGAAATGTCCAATCAGCAACGTTCGAATTTGTTAACTCGGCGGCAATTTTTTCCAGTGTGAGTCCCCAAGAGGGGTCAGTTGCCGGGGGAGAGACACTAGTTTTGACTGGTTCAGGATTTACGAATGCTCAGGTCAGTATCGGTGACGCTGACTGTGCTGTTACAAGCATTACAAACTCGCGAATAGAGTGCAAAGTATCGCCCAACCCTCAGGGTACAGTAAAGGTTGTGGTGCATATACCTGGACAAGGAAACGCTGACGGTCAAGTCACTTACCGCTTTGTCCTGAAGGTGACCAGTTTTATTCCACGCGAAGGTTCTGTCCGAGGGGGAACAAGAATCACAATATCAGGCTCCGGGTTTAGCTCGGACCCGTCAGCAAACAAAGTGCTAATCGGCGGTAAGCCTGCAAAGGTCCTCTCCAGTAGCTCTTCTCAAATTATTGCGGAAACTCCTAACAACGGTAAAACTGTGGATGTTGACAACAGTGGAGTTCATGAAGGTAAGAAACAAAAGTGTATTATTATTATTTAACTGCGGTGAGTTTGAAGGGTTTCCGTTTTTGAGAAATACTGTATTTGAACACGTGAAACTACGTTGTTTGTTTGTGACAATCAAATCTCGGATAAACTATGTTAGAAACAGAACTAGAATGTTCTGAGTGTGCAAGAAATAGGTTATAAAAAATGATAAAAGTAATAAAAGAAGTTCTTCCTACTTGCTGTGGTAAATGGGTTTTATGAAATTTAAAAAACCCTTACGAATGAGTATAATCCTAGGGCTTATAACTCTTTAAAGGAAGAAAATTCGTTCGAAGGTAGAGTACAGTTGTTGTGGTTGATATGACTTGTTTTAAAAGGACGTTCATTTTTGGTTACCGGCAGAGTTTGGTCTCGGTTACCAGTGGTCTCCTCCAAGTGTTACCATCAATAGTGGCGATACAGTCAAGGTTTGTAAAGCAATAGTTGTGTTCTTTTTCGTTTTCCAGTTCCTTTTATTTGCTATTCTCTTGTCGTTCTTTCTTCTTTTTGTTCTCTTTTTCGTTTCTATCTCGTTTTCGTTCGCGTTCTCGTTCTTTTGAAAAGGCTATCCACGGTCCCTCTACTTTACTGCAGCTGCACGGATAAAATTGGCTTTGCGTATCCTTGGTCTTGGTCAAACCAAAACAATATTAGTTTTGGTTCATTGATGCTCAAAACCAATGTTGGTGTTTTTGCTATAAAGTCTTGTTCTTTCACTGACTTCAGAGATTTCCGCCAAATTTTTTTGGTTTGTTGTAACCTTTATCACTGAATTCTGTATATTGCAGTGGAGCTGGGCAGGGCAGTTCTTATCAGAACTAAGTTATAGGGTTCAGCAGACCACAGATTCCTCCACCGATTATGACGGCACTGGCTTCAGAAGTGATTCAAGCAACAGTGGCTCGTTCAGTCACACATTTACGAAATCCGGCACTTATTACTACTCCAGTGGCCCGGTTGATAAACTTGGTAAAGTTGTTATGAAGGGGAAGGTCATTGTTAGAGGGCTGCGCTCAGAAGCCGAAACAGTAAGCGTCAAGTTAGCAGGTGAGTGATTGTCTGTGTTTCATTTTAAAAGTTCTGGATGTTTTCGTACCAAGAATGTGAGCCCAACAAGCGAAATATATTTTTGCATTTTGATTTGTAATGAAATGCAGGAACTCAAAAGTTCTTCTATGGCTGACCAGGTCGTTTTAGTGTCGTGTATGCGGCCTTAGTAAGCGGTTTGTTAAATACATTACATAAATACACTAACACATAGTTTACTGGTGTTAACTTGGCAAAGCGCAAATGTTGAGTATTAATGAAAATATTTTATAAAATAAAAGCTTGTAAACTTGGAGAAAAAACTAGAAAATACTGATGCAAAAGGCACGGTTTGAAAGGTCATTTTGTGTTTTTCCTACTTTGAAAAAACCCTTCATTTTTTGGTCAAAACGTCAACTGTTTTCTCACATTTGATGTAAAATGGATTTAGAGGCACCATCTTGGAAATGTGTTAGCTTTCGTCTTTTCGTACTATTCGAACATGCGCTGCTGATTTTCCCTCATGTTGCTTTTAAACCAATATCGAAAAGCTGTGCTGCAGGAGTAGGCGATGCAAATTTCCCTTTCGCAATTGCAACAGTCGATGCCATTTGTGACAGTCGATGCTATTTGTGACAGTCGATGCTATTTGTGACAGTCAATGCCATTCTATACAACAGTCCATTGTTTTCACATGAAGAAAACGCAGTTGTGATTGTGGGATACCAACCTTAACCCAAACCCAAACGAAGAAACTTGATAGAAAAGAAAGAAGCTAAATAAAACGAAGGTAGAAGTAATTACGAGTGTTGAACCTGGAACCGCTAGCACTCCAGTACTATACACTACCACTACGCCAACAAATCAATTCGGTGCATTCAACGATTATTTACCGCATATATGTTACAAATAGCATCGACTGTTGTTGAAAATGACATCGACCGTTTAAGAAAGGGAAATAGGCGTAGGCGACATGTTTTATTTATTTTATAAGCTTCGCCATGATGTAACAAGTATAAAAACTTGCAGTTAAGAAAAAAAATTAAAAGGTAAAAATCCATGGCAGGGTAAACCGCAACAACCAATTATATAAAAGTCAATTACAGCGGCCCCTGTTACATAACTAGAAAATAGAAAAACAAATCAATCAATCAATTGATTAATCTATCAATTAATCGGTCGGTCGGTCGATCGATCGATCAGTCAATCAATCAAATACTACAAACAGCTATTTAGAAACAGCAGGAGGTTCGGTGAGACAGAATTCTGCAGGTATTACACTACGGGCAGATAGATTTCCAGGAGTGTGGATCTTCGGGTCGTAGTTTGCAAGGCAGGCAGTGTAGTGGGACCACAGAGTTCTTTTTGATAATGATAGGCTAGTAGCAGAGACATCGATTACAGCTATTCAATAGCTAAAGCATTTCCGATTCTGGAGAATTCACGTCGGTAATACGTGCATGAATCAAGCTCACAAACACAAGAACATTGTTGCAGAAAGCAAGGGTTAAAACACACAATGCTTCTTATCTTATATTGCCTTTCGTTGTCGACTGTGAAAGGTCATCTGCGTAAGTTTTGGTACCGAAAGTTAACTATGAAATGGGACTTTCGAGGCGATATCTTGGGGATTTGCTATGCAGCGATTGTCTCTTAATACAACCCACAAATGCACAGGTATTATTCCGACTTGTCGGGCTGGGCTCATGTGAATTACAAATCTCATCAATTTCTTTTTCCTTAGGATTTGAGGCAGATTGGGCTACCCCATCTCAAGAGGGATCCCCATCGGTAGCCTGCAATACTGATATGTCAGCGGAAATCTCACCTTGCAGTGTAGCCAAGCCTTCTGTTGACAGTGGAATTCGGTTCATTTTCTGGGCGTGCCAAACACCGATGGTGACTGAGGTGACTCCTCAAAGTGGAACTAGTTCCACTGTTATAACCATCCGTGGTACAGGCTTTAGTGATAAATCGTGTCATAACAAGGTCACTTTTGGCGTTCACAGCTGCACTGTTCAGTCAACTTCAGCTAGTGAGATCACATGTAAGCTTGACACTTCAACCAAGCCACGAGTTGGGAACAAGATGACAGTTTCTCTTAACGTGCGAAATCGAGGAGATGCTTTGATCCAAGGAGGCGAGTTCACTCTTCAGCCAACTATTGACTCTGTCAGCCCAAGCAGTGGTTCAAAAGCTGGCGGCTCACTACTCACTATTACAGGGAACGGCTTCGCTGAAACCTTGGTGGGAAACGTGGTTAAGGTTGGCTCTGGTTGCCTGGTTACGAGCGCCACATACAATGAAGTTAAGTGTACCACTAAAGACCCTGGTGTCGGTGTTTCAGAAGACGAGCAGCAAGTCAGTGCTACTGTTTACAACGTGCCAAGCACGTGTCCTACCCCATTCAGTTGTGTGTTCTCTTTCAAGACAAGCAAGACTCCAGTAGTAAATGAACTTGTTCCTACTGATGTGATAGGAACGTCACAGATCAGAATATTTGGCTCACGGTTTCCAGCGGACAATTCAAAAGTCAGCGTCAGAATGGGATTAGTAGCGTGCGCAGTGACTACAAGCTCGACCGAAGAGATTCGATGCACGCTGCCGAGTTTGGTCGCCGGTCACCACAAAGTGGTGGTAAATGTTGACGGGTTCGGACATGCGCAGTTTACAAGTTCATCGACTATCAACAGTACACCACTGCTCTCATCGGTTTCCCCTTCTTCCGTTGGCAAAAATGGCGGAGTTGAGCTGACGCTTGATGGCAATGGGTTTGACGTCACGCCAGATAAGACCACTGTCGTAATTGCTGGAAATAACTGTCCTGTTACGAGCGTCTCTGTGGAAAGGCTTAAGTGCATTGCCCCTGCCCATACATGTAGGGCCTCAGTTTGTGATGCTACAGTTGTTGTGACTGTTAACGGAAACAGACATCCAACTCGCAGCGTCGCCTTCTCTGATGCGAACACACCGTCTGTGACGTCCGTATCGCCAAGTTCGGGGAAGGGCGGGGACTCCTTGACCGTGAATGGAGATTTCAAGAGTTTTTCATCTGGTGATTTTACGGTATCAATTGGTGGGAAACCGTGTTCAGTTACGGCGTTTATCTCAGGTAAAATAACTTGTACACTAAGCCCACACACAGCAGGAACTTATCCAGTTAAACTGGTGGTTGCTAACAAGGGACTTGCCACATCGAATGTGCAGTTTACGTACAAGTTGGGACTTACCAACATTTCTCCAGTTGAAAGCGGATTTGGCGGAGGAAGAGTAATTACCTTAACAGGATACGGCTTCAGCACAGCATCAAAGGTGACGGTCTGCGGAAATATCTGTCCTTTGGTTGATACGGCTGGTATAACTGAAGCTAAACTCACCTGTGCCGTACCACCTAATAAACAGGACGTTCCTGGTTCGGGTCGTGACCGAGCATGTGATGTGGCGATGTCGTTATCCGGTGAAACTTCTGAACGAAGCAACGCTTTTACCTACAAGGATTCTCTGACGTCAGTTATTGCGTTAGTGTCGCCCGCTCGAGGTGGTACCGGAGGTGGGGTTGTATTAACAATCCGAGGATCTGGGTTTGACACTACAACAGGTAATAATAGAGTGACAATAGATGGTGTGACATGCAGCGTGACAGCGGCTTCTCGTTCCGAACTCACTTGCACCACGGGTTCTCACAGCAAAACCATACAAGCGACGGTGCGGGTTGAAGTTGGCAACACGGGCATAGCATTAGGCGACAAACAATTCTGGTATGTGGACGTGTGGTCTTCGAAACACAGTTGGGGCAACAAAGACCCTCCCAAAAAAGGTTAGTTGAGATTGTTATATTAGGAAGAAGTATTGAGCACAGGGGGAACTAGCGAGGCTCTGTGCAATTAGGGGTGGTGCGATTAAAGCCCAAAACTCAACCCCCTTCCATTAACAGAATATGCCTCAAAACTAAACCCATAAAATGCTATAAAGATATAAGATAAATGCTATAAAGATATAAGATAAATTAAGTAACAATTCATTTCAGAAAAACTAGGCAACCTTCTATTGTTCTGCGGCATTTCGCTTTTCCCACATTAGAATGTTTAGATTTTCATACTGAGA